>VMDO01006887.1:0-96020 GCA_007922755.1 Pedetes capensis
AAAAAAAAAAAAAAAAAAAAGAGGGGCAGAGCTGAGAAAGGAATCAGTTAAAGAAAATGTAAGAATGAGAGTGTATTAAATAAGAATGGCAATAATTGGTATTGCGACACAACTGGGCATCTCTTTGCAAGCCAAACATAAACTTTAATCCATACCTTGTGCCAGAGGCAAACACAAATCCAAAGGAATATCCAAATTAGCTATAAAATCTGAATTTATAATACTTGCAGAGGAAAACATATTTGTGACACTGGTCAGGCAAAAATGCCTTACATATAAACCAAAGCCACAATCGGTTTAAGAAAAATAAATAAATAATTTGTACTTCATCCAAATGAAATGTCTACTGTTTGAGAGATACAGTTCTGAGATTAAAAAAAAAAAAAGAGAGAGAGAGAGAGAGAGAGATAAAATTTAAAAATCTCTGGGAAAAATATTTGCAAAATATATCTGATAAAGAACTCATATCTAGACAGCTCGCAAAAATAACCCAATTTCTAAAATGGGCCAATAAGTGAACAGATACTTCACTGAAGATGTATGATAAGGTCAGCAAGTAAATGCATAAAACATGAGGTCAACATCACTAACACAACAAAAAGAAAGAGTCAATTTCTGGTGTTGACCTGTGACAGCTTCTAAGGCTACCACCTTTCCCTTGCTCTCTGGCCCACATGTGGACAATCTGGTAAGAAAGCACACACACACCATCAGTCCTTGGTACCCATGGCTATTTCAAACCACCCAGCCTAACTGGCAAAAAAAAAAAGGGGGATCCTATTCAGGTTCTACTCCTTAATCACAACAAAAATCCCAGACCACTGGCCCCCTTTCTCACCTTCTTACTCCAGACAAAACCTGAATCCTTCTCCTTGGTTGACTCTTTTACTACATACTTGTTGTTAGGTGCCTCGAAATAGCAACCCTATGTACAACAGAACAAAATACTCCCCGACTCTGTGCCAGGCACACAATCATTTTTATGTTTAAGCCCATTGTTGCAGACACTGTGTCAATCAATCTAGTTGAGGGTCTTCCTTTCCTTTTTATCATTGCCCTAATAATTCTCCCAAACATGATGTCCTTCCCCAGGGATCCATCCCTCCTGACAATATATTCAAAATACATAAGATGTAGTCTAGCCATTCTTGCTTGCAAGGAGCACTCTGGTTGCACTTTTTCTAGGACAGATGATTTTTTGGGGTTCAATATTCATCTTCAGCACCATAATGCAAAAACATCAATTCTTCTGTCTCCCTTGTTCAATGTCCAGCTTTTACAAGCATATGATACAACTGAAAATACCATGGCATGAGTCAGGCAAACCTTCATCTTCAATGTGACACCTTTACTTTTCAATACTTTAAATAGGTCTTTTACAACAGCTTTTCCCAATGCAACGCGTCTTTTGATTTCTTGACTGCTGCTTCTGTAGGTGTTGATTGTAGAAACGAGTAAAGCAAAATCTCAGACAACTTCAAACTTTTCTCCCTTTCTCATGAAGTTGCTTACTGACTCAGTTGTAAGGATTTTTGTTTTGTTGATGTTCAGTTGCAATCCATACTGAAGGCTGTGTTCTTTGATCTTCATCAGTAAATGTTTCAAATCCTCTTCACTTTCAGCAAGTAGAATTGTGTCATCTGCCATAGTGCAGGTTGTAAATGAGTCTTCCTCTAATGCTGATGCTGCGTTCTTCTTTATAAAGTACAGCTTCTCAGATTATTTGCTCAGCACATAAATTGAAGAAGTATGGTGAAAGGACACAGCCCCAACACACACCTTTCTCGACTTTAAACCAGGCAGTGTTTCTTTGTTCTGTTCAAATGGCTGCCTCCTGGTCCATGTAGATTCCTCATGAGTACAAATAGGTGCTCTGGTATTCACATTCTTCACAGTGTTTCCCATAATTTGATATAATCCACACAGTCAAATGCCTTTGCATAGTCAATAAAACATACACAGACATCTTTCTGGTATTCTATGCTTTTGGCTAATAACCATCTGACATCAGCAAAGATGTTCCTGGTTCCACACCCTCTTCTGAATCTTGCTTATAGTGCCCCTAATTACAACAGGACTAAATACTACCCAGCACTGCACCATGCACACAATCTTTCTATGTTTGAGCCCACTGTTGGAGTCACCATGTTTCTTCTCATTTTGAGTAATTCCATCTCTGCAGAAGGAGGTCTCAGGGACTTTATTCCATTCCTGTCATTAAGTTTGACTCTACTTTGAGGAGGCAACTCTTCCTCAGTTTCTTGAAAGCCTTCCAGCCTGGGGAGCTCATTTTATGGCACTATATCTGACAGTATTTCTGTATAATTCATATGGTTTTCAATGGCTAATTGTTACGGGAGTGGGCTGCCAGGTCTTTGTCCCAGCTGTATCTTAGTCTGGAAGCTCAGATGAAATTTATCCACCATGGGTAGCCCTGCTGGTATCTGGTGGCATAGCTTTCAGCATCATAGAAACACAACAAGCTGACACACACATGAGCGGCCTCTAATATTGTAGACAATAAATATTTATAAAATTGAGCAACACATAGAACTAATCTATTTTCTTCATCAGTACACCAAAACATTTTTTACATAAAAGGTGCTACATATATGTTTTCTAAATGCAACTCTGTGCGTGTGTGTTTGTGTATGTGTGTGTGTGTGTGTGTGTGTGTGTGTGTGTGTGTGTGTGTTACATAAAGAAAAGAAAAAAAGAAAGCAATGGATACCAGCCTCTTAAAGATAGTACCTAGTATGTTACTCAGGCTGGGGTTCAGCTCAGTTGGTAAAGTACTGCTCTGTGCTCTCTTAGGTCCTAGGTTTAATCCCCGCCACCTCAAAAATGAGAGAAGGACCTGGCAGCCCACTCGTGAAGCAATCAGCCATTGAAAACCCTATAAATAAAATAAAAGCATTGACATAGTGCCGGGCATGGCACAGTGCTGGGGAGTGTTTTGTCCTGTTGTACATAGGGTTTCTATGAGTCGGAATTGACTCCATGGCACCCAACAACAAAGTATGTTACAAAGACAGAAGCAGCTGTGCACACAGGGAAGGAGGGCTCTATCACTGGAGGTGTTGGGCATAATAAACATGATCAAATACCAGATGCTATCCAAAGTGTTTTCCACAGTTCCAATTTTAAGAGAGCTATAGGTTTCAAATAATCATCTGTTTTGTGTCATGAACAGTTTTACCAAGCCAGAGACAAGAAATTAAATTCGTAGATGAACAAATATCACCGTGACAACAAACAATAAATCCTGAAACATAGAAACTATTTGTGTTTATGGCAAATTTCAAACAGAAGAAAGTAATTCTTCATTTGCTAACACTCATCATTCCATTTGTAACCTAGCCTAGAACATTTATTTTTAAAGAAATACAATAGTCAATTCCCATGTGCAAACTGAGAGGAGTAGAGCTGGTCTAACTGCACAGGGCTAAGAGTGGGACACAGGCAGAAGGTTCTGGTCACAGAAAAGCCATGTGCTCTGCAAAACCTATCCCCACCCCCATGTCCCTAGGGTCACCTCCGGAGAGCTCTGCTCTGTGCAGCCCCATTTGAAAACTTTCCTCAAAGATAAGGTTACCAGGATAGATGCACAGCCTTCTATTAGGACACACAAGAAATCTAGCTTGTTTCTACTATAAGATTTTCAGCCAGTTTAATACGTTTGGCTGTGTTACTGAATAAACGTAACACTCATGAGTTATTCTGTGTGTAAGTCTGATTTTTTTTTTTCACTAGTATATCCCAAACACCTAGGAAACCCACTGGCACAGTGAATACTCAAATATTTGTTGAATGAATGACTTTCTGAAAATAATGTAGCTTATAAATCGAGTATAGAACATACCCCCTATTTATTAAATTCTGGTTTAAGATACAGGTAAAAATTGAATGTCAAAGATTAACTTTCCCAGAGAATAACTGTAATTTTAAAAAACTATTAAGTAAATGAAACAATAGTTAATCAAAAGTGTTAGATTTTTATAGAAGATTTTCAGTGGTCCATTATCTATGACCAGAAGCCATGGATCACTGGAAATATACCAGTCTTTATTAGTGCTTTGTGTATATGTAATTAGCTAAGTGTTTTCTGAATTAAAACTGTGAAGAATGAATATAGAGGAGGTTAACCTCATACCATAAAACTTTTTAAAATCCTTTTCTAAAAATGAAAACTAGGTTGTTCTTATGTCAGGCAAAAAACAAAAGTTGTCCTATAAAGATCTGACCCAAAAGTAAAACTTCATAGCTCTCACATTAAAAGCTTCAATTACAGACATAAAGTAGTAATTCCAAATTACATTTTAAACATTTGATACATTAAAAGCCCTGTAAAAGACAGCTTTATATGCAATGATCTAAGAATCACCACCTTGATACACAAAAGTACTATTCTTGAAATTTTTATTTTTTATTATACTGTTGCTGTTTTTCTTAAAAAATAAAGGGACGGCGGGGGGGATGCCCTCAACTTATTACCTAGCACCCCTCTTAGTGGCTAAAAGCAGTGTTAATAATGCAATGTGTTCTCATCTTTGTTAGCTATCAAAAAGAGGCTTGGATTTCACATTCACATTCAATTGGTAGCTGCTGTGGAATGCTTTAAATAAGGAGTGCTTTATCCAAAGCAGAACAACCCTAATCTTCAGGTGTGGACTGATACAAAGAGAGAGACATTCACAGAATTCAAAAGAGAATCAACACCTAACAAATTCTTGCTCCCCACTCGGGTGTTATATTACGTTACCTGTTACACTCCTTCAAAAGGTTCCTTTTGCCAGCAGTCAGAGACTTAGGAAGTATTAATATTAATGCGAAGATGCCAGCATAGAGGGTTTGCTGTGGTTATGTTTAACTTAAACACTGAAGGACAAACTCTGAAAAATCGTTTTTGTTAACTATGATTACATTAGCAATCATAGACATGAATGATTAGGTACAGTCAGTGTTAAGTCAGTAAGTCACAAAAATATTCAGTCCAGAGTAAGGTACATACCTAAACATTAAGATGCAAAATTTGACAACATAATTTTATTTCATCCATTTAATCAATATTTACTGAGTCTCCACTAGGCTCCAGGCAGGATGCTGAGGAAACTTTCAATGGGAATCCGACTTCATCTAACATCATTTTGTACACACACACACACACACACACACACACATTTGTTAGTAAACTGACTTTGTGCAGTGGAGTCTTTTACACACATATGCAGTTTTCAGAAACATTTACAAAACTTCCTCATATATCTTAATTACTGCTTTGCTTCTGCTTAAAACACTCTGTGTTTACATTGTGTTATACAGAGAGGATAAATTTGTGAACAAGAATACCAATTTATAAAAGTACTCTTTAACTGTATGTTTACAAGCATCATATCTTATTGACCAACCTGTTCAATTAACTTAAATGATTGTCATTCTTTTTTTAAAAATAGCATTCCAGCAATGAATGTCTGAGTAACATTCAGATACAGAGTGCTCTCTCAGGGAGTTCACCCCACCACCTCAAAGCTCGCTTACTGTGGCTAAGATGTCTTAGAATTTGTCCTGTTGGTTCAGGATTCCAACAATACCAAAGAACAGAAAACATGTCCCAGAGAGTATGCTGAGTTTCTTCTTGGAATTAAAAAAATCCAAAGAGAAAAGCGGGGGGGGGGGGGGGGGGGGCGTATATGAATCAGAAAAAAATATAAATTCCCATTTCCTAAACAAGGTTATTCAGATATTATTTCATGAAACCACTTGTTTTATAATCAGGGCCCTAGCTTAATTTTGCTTTGTGAGGAATTTTATAACTGAAAGGAAGTGCAGGGTATAAATATGTTCAAGCATTCTTCTGTTATAACTTGACATAAAGATAAAATTATAAATAGCAGGTAAAGGAAGCTGAAATTAATTCTGAAACAAGACACTCATTAAAACTATGTGCTGCTGCTGGTAGATTTAATTCCGTAATTTCAGTGAATTATCACCTGAATTTTCTTTACAATGAAGTTTCTCATTTAAAGACTGGGTGACACAATGCCATGTCTCATCACAATACTGTTCAAATGAGTACTTTTTGAGCAGGTTTTTTATGTCTTTCAAAAACTAGGCTAATGTCCAAGTAAGAAAACCAATACATATCTTAAGACACCATCACATTCCAATGCAATTTTGTATATACTCTAGCCCTCAAGACAATTTGAGGAAGGCCAATATATTACGAATAACAACTACAGAGCTAAGAGTTTGGCCCCTCCATTTAGATGTGCTCTTCCACTGCAGTTCACCTTCTGTGTTTAGCTTGCCAACACACATATACACAGAAGCACTCTGACCTCTGCTGCCAGAAATTGGAACTTTTTTACACAAGCATTTTTGTCAATAGAATTCCCAGCCTCCATAGCCTCCATAGCAACGTTTCTGTAAAGTGTAATCCACAACAATTTCCTTGGTGGCTCACAAATGCTAGGAAATTATTTTGACACTGAATTTTCATTTGCTGATAATCTTTTTTTTTTATTTGGTGATAATCTTTTAAAACTTTTTACAAATTATCAAGGCAAAAGCAATTCATTTGCATTGCTTCTTTTTGTTGTTATTGTTTGTTTTTGTTACTGTTCTTCTTGTCATCTTCAGTGCTGGGGGTTTGAACCCAGGGCCTTGCATATGCTACACAAGCACTCTACTACTGAGCTGCACCCCCAGCCCCTTTTTTATGTTTTATTTTATCTTAAGACAGGATCTCACTAAATTTCACAGGCTGCCTCTGTCCTTCAGCTCATCATCCCCCTGCCTCAGCCTGCCAAATCACTGGGATTACAGGGGTACACTACCATGCCTGCCAAGTAAATTTTCTTAAACTGAAGTCAGTCACTATACTTTCAAAAGACAGAAACACTGATCCACAACATTGTTAACTTCAGACTTAAGTGTTTTCTTCAAGAGTAACAATTTGGCAGGTGCCATGGTGGTCCGCTCTAATCCTAGAGACTTGGTAGGCTGAGGCAGGAAGATCATTAATTAGAAGCCAGAGGTAGCCTGCACTATTTAGTAAGACTCTCTCTCAAAATAAAAAAATTAAAAAGGGGTTTGGGTGTAGCTTAGTGGTAGAGCACTTGCCTGGCATCTGTGAAGGTCTGGGTTTAACCCCTAGTATTAAAAAAAAAAAAAAAAAAAAAGGAACAATGTAAGTTTTGATAAAGTCACTCCATCTATTATTCTCAATTTTAAAAAATGGACATTAAGTCATGTGTTCAAATTTAAGAAACTGTAATTTTATAATGAATGAACCACTTTGCTGGAAAGTTTCAGTTCTGAAAAAATTCAAGTCGAAAATTGAAAATCAATAGCCAAGGAAGAAACTAAGAATACCATTTAAATTCCCTTGTTAGCTTGATTTACCAGTGGGTTCCTTAGTATATTTAATGAACAGCTAACTGTAATGTCAATCTGTTTGAGATGACAATAAAGATACATAAAAAATAGGCTATGTAACCATCACAAGATTAAAGTAGTTATGATTTTTTATTTCCTTTTCAGCATTTCCTGGATTTTGTTCCATGGGCATATATTGCCTTCATAATCAGAAGCAAATATGCTTCAATCATAGTTTATAAGAAAACTTAGTATAGCATAAAGGTGGTGGGAACAAGCAACAGATAACCTAGTTAGACGTGGTTGAAAGATAATGATTAACTTTATCCCAAGTACCAAGAAATTCAGTGCAGTAAACAATCCAAAAGTGTCATCAGGGTCCCAGATTCTTCCTCGCCTTCACATGCTGGCCTCCCCATATGCTTTGTCGCCTCAGGATCACAAGGCAGCTGCTGAGGATTGGCCACCTTACACCTTCATTCAAGCAGGAAAAAAAAGAAAAGGAAAAGAGCAAAGAGTTATGCCAGTGGTCTGTCTGTCCCTCTTCGTCAGCAAGGCAACAGCTCTCCTGGAAGACAGACTCATGAATTTTCTGTCACACGTGACCAACCCTAGCAGCAGAGGGGTCCAGGAAGACAATATTTTCATCTAGATTTACTAATAGTCTCATAAGTGTCAGGGTTCAGACGGTGAAGAGAAGATAACAGGTTCAAGGGAATAGGCTGCAGTACCTGCCATAGGTAGATCTTACAAAGAAAGGTGAACTCACATGGGTAACCACATGAGGGAAAAATAAAGGGAAACCTATAGCTCATGGCTGCTTGCAGCCATAGCACTATGGTGTCCCATCCCGTTAGACCTCAGAAGCTAGGCAGAGTTGGGCCTGGTTAGTACTTGGATGGGAGACCGTCTGGGAACACCAGGTGCTATAGGCTTGGGAGAAGGACCTGTCAACCCACTCCCCAAAATCAATCTGCCATTGAAAACCCTATGAATAGCAGAGAAGCCCTGACAATAGTGTTTTGCCTGTTGTACTGAGGGTCACTATGAGTTGGTCACCAACTCAATGGCACCTAACAACATAACTCATGCCTTCTATTTAAATTAATTCCAGGTAGACTGAAGATTTTAAAGCATAATAGGTGAATCTATAAAATAATCTAAAGAAACTAGGAAAAATTTTATTCTATGAATAAGAAATGTCTTTGTGACACATAACCCAGAAATTGTAAAAGAAAAAAATTAATAAATTCAATTACATAGAATTTAAGAAGTTTCTTCAAGGAGAAAACAAAACACAAACCAACACACACGCCCCATATATTTATGAAAGAATTGATACCTATAATAAAGAATGAGCTTCCACAAAGGAGAAGAAATATAAAGAGTGAATGGAAAAGACATAAACTGCACCTAAACATATTAAGAAATGACTAACCTCGTTTATCAGATAAATACAAATCAAAACTACAAGATATCATCCTTATCTTTTTGACTGGCAAAGAACAAGAATGGAAGTAACAGATCCTCTCAGACGACATTCACGCAAGGGAGAGTTTTCCTCCTACAGTTTTAACTGCAAACATGCAAAATGACCTATGCCCAGTGCTATTCACTGAAGCATTGCTTATAATTTAAAATGTCAGGGAGAAAAAAAACCTTAAATGCCTATCAAAAGAGGACAGGCTAAATGAATTCTGATTTATCTACACAGTGAAATGTAATGCAATCAGAAAAATACAATTTTAAACAAACCCTTTTGTGTGCCAGTTTATAGTGGCAGTCATGCTACTTTGTTAAGAGACAAAACTAAGGAATGTAATAGTTTCTACACAGATGCTCCTTGCCCTACGATGAGTTACATCCCAATAAATGCACTGTAAGTTTAAAATATCATAAGTGAAAAATGCATTTAATATACCTAACTATCACAGCTTAGCATTTTGTCTTTGGAGATGCATTCTTGCTTTGTTGTCCAGCTTAGTCTGCAATTTCTGGGCACAGCGATCTTGCTTCAGTCTCTTCAGTTGTTGTTGTTATTGTTAGGTGCTGCCGCGTCGGTATCCGACTCATAGCGACCTTCATAGGGCTTTCAATGGCTGACTATTTCGGGATTGCCTCCGGAGTGGATTGCCAGGCCCTTCTCCCATTTTTGCAGTACTGGGAATTGAACTCGGGACCTCAGAGACTGCAGCGCAGCGCTCTCCCAACTGAGCTAAATCCCAGCCAGTCTCTTCAGTAGCTGGGACTATTAGCACAGAACACCATGCAAAAGTTCTTGTTGTTGTTATTGTTAGGTGCCATTTAGTCAGGTCCAACTCATAGCGACCCTATGTACAACAGAACAAAACATTTACCAACGCTGTGCCATGCCTGGCACTATGGTCAGAGCTTCTCTGCTATTCATAGGGTTTTCAATGGTGGATTATTTTGGGAGTGGATTGTCAAGTCCTTCTCCCTAGCCTGCAGCACCTGGTATTGTCAGGCAGTCTCCCATCCATGGGCTAACCAGGCCGACCCTGCTTAGCTTTGGAGATCAAACGGGATCGCATGCCAGGGTGCTATGCCTGCAGACAAAATCTCACTTCTTGTTCTTAGGTATCATGGAGTTGGGTCTGACTCATAGCAACCCTCATAGGGTTTTTATTTGTTTATTGTTTCTGGATTGCTTTGGAATGGATTGCCACATCCTTCTCCCAGTAGCCTACCTTAAAGATGCTGAGAACACTCAATTATCCCACAGCTGGGCAAAATCATCTAACAGAAAGACTGTGTTATAAAAGATTGAGTATATCAGGTAATTCACTGACTACTGTACTCAAGGGGGAAAGAGGCATAGTACCTCCCAGTACCACACATTGCTGAAAACACACCAGGCCTGTGTTTGAAGCCCTGAACTAAAATTAACTGCTGTATGATAGGGAGGGGACACAGGCTTCAGGGCATCAATCTTGTGGCTGTCTGGGAGCTGCAGCTCTCTGCCAATGTCCAGCATCATAGAACAGTATAGCACTGCAACCTGGGAAAAGATCCAAATTTAAAATTCCAATTGCCATTTCTCCCGAATGGGTATCACTTTCACACCATCATAAAGTCAAAAAATCATAAGGGAAATTATTGTAAGTTTGGAACTGCCTATATTGTTTCCATGTGCATTTTTAAAAATTGAGCACTGTATGAAATATACAGACTATCCAAAGCATTCCGTTTCTCAGAAGCTCTCTGAATTTTTTTTTTTTTTTTTTTTTTTTTGCATTTATTGTACCCAATTGACTTGTACTTTCTGCCCAAGCAATTCTAATTCAGAATGACTAAGAGCTTCTATGGAAGGTGAAGATGGCTTTGGGCTTCAGGAAACCTTGAGCTCCTACACTGATTTGATGTATCTTACTCCTCTGCATAGAGCCTGAGAAGGAGAGAGTCCAAACAGTCTTTTTCACCAATTCAACCAGATATTGGTTCATTCCTTAACAAGCTTCTACTATAAGATATAAATGATGGTGGAGAATTAGCATTCATTTTACCTTTCATTAAATGTTTTCACCATTACCTGATAACAGCAATACAATGACACTTGGCCGGCTTCAAGGAATGTGCCACAACAGATATTCTGTAACCTTAAGGGTATGTGAGAAGGACCTGGCAACCCACTCCCAAGGCAATCCCAAAACAGTCAGCCATTGAAAATCCTATGAGGGTTGCTATGAGTCGGAGTCGACTCAAGGGCACCTAACAACAACAACAACAACCTTAACGGTATCCTGACGCATTGAGAAAGCTATCAAATCTCCACTTCCCCTTCTTTCTTTGGCCTACTTTTCTGAGTCCCATAGTAATTCAGCCTAATATATTCTCACCTGCCATGGGCGTGTATCCCCCACTAAACTCATGTTGAAACTCAATCCCAAAATCATGTGTTAATGGTATTTGGAGGTAATAATTAGATTATGATGAAACCTGGAGGGTGGAGCCTCCATGCTGGCATTTAGTGGCTTTATAAGGAGAGAAAGAGAGACTCGCATTGACATACTTGTTCCGGCCCCAGGAGTGACTATTGTGTTACCTTGGAACTCCACAGGGACCCCCCACTTCAGCAAGAAGACCTTCACTACACGGGGCTAATCAGCCTTGGACCTCCCAAACTTCAGAAGCAG
Organism: Pedetes capensis; assembly: GCA_007922755.1. Classification (NCBI taxonomy): domain Eukaryota; kingdom Metazoa; phylum Chordata; class Mammalia; order Rodentia; family Pedetidae; genus Pedetes; species Pedetes capensis. Next base: position 11,532 of record VMDO01006887.1, read on the forward strand.
GAGCGGCGTAAACTTTTATTCTTTGCCTTTGTTTTGTTTTTGTTTTGTTTTGTTTTTGTTTTTTTTGGCAGGGGCGGGGAGGGGAGAGGATGGTTGCAGTGCTGGGGATTGAACCCAGGCCGTGAGCATGGTAGGCAGGTACTCTACCATTGGGCTATATCCCCACCCCTAAAATTTTTTTTCTTCATAAATCAGTCTAAAGTGTTCAGTTATGGCAACAGAAAATGCACTAAGAAACAATCTAATAAAACTGCTCTAGTGTTAGGAAAAGAGCCTAAGCTGGGAGTATGGCTCAGTGATAAGAGTGCTTCCCTAGCAAGCATGAGGCTCTGGGTTCATTCCCAACATGGCTGGCATAAAAATAAAAAACAAATAAAATAAAATGCAAACTATAGTGTAAGAAAAAAAAATAAGGACTTTTTTTCCATGGCGGGGGGGGAGAGTCCAAAAAAGGGGGAGGGGGAAACATACAGTGGTAGTAGGGATCTCACTCTGCCCTAGTCCTCCTGCACAAAAGCTTAAGGCCTCTCCCTGTTTTAAGGGCCCACAGTGGGCAAATCTTAGGAAGCCACGCCTGCAGTGTACAGCACCCTGCCATCCCTCCAGGGACCTACAAATGTGCAGGCAGAGCTGGAAAGGAAACCTTGGACCAGAGATGTTCTCTATACCCTTGGCACAGGGACCACTGTTTCCACCAGATCGTGTCCTATCCCATACCCTGAAACCTCTGCCAGCGAGCTACATTAAGTCTTTATTACAGGCACAGGACAATAAACGGTGCTGTAAAGAAAGAACACCAAAAAAATAAAGAGAAAAATAAGACCCTGTTCTCATGGAGCTCATAACCTCTCTGCAATAAAAAGCTCTGAATGCAGGCGTGCTGGCCCACATGGCCAACAGAGTAGCTTCCACAAACTGAAGAGCTTAGTAAGCACATCAGCACAAAGCGGATAGTATGGCAAGTGGCCTGTCACAGCCAACGCCAGGCAGGGCACTGCTGTGCTCTTCTTAATCTTATTCTCCTCTATCATGCAATCTCTCCTCACTTTATCATCCAGGCTTCCAGAAAGTGAACTCTATACTCTCCAGTCTCACTTCTGCATCTCCAATTTAACTCCCAGTGGACTCCAATTTGCCTCCCACTCTCACTCTGAAAATGCTCTACCAAAGCCATTAGTGAAATCCTAACTTGCAGTTTAACTGGAGACATTTTCAGTCATCTTTCTGAGCTCCTAATTTGATACTTTTTCAGTGTTTAAGTATTTGGTATCCACAAACCTTTTTAGGAATCTGATGAATGCTATGAACCCATTCCCCAGAAAATTCTCTTTTCCCTTCACCTCCCCCTTCACACAAACACACCTGTACAAACATCGCACCCCTGCACACACATATACATTATGCAGAGGATTTAGAAACCTCATGAAACTTAACCCAAGACCAACTAGGTCAACAGATCTCAGGCTAAGAACTGCCGCCCACTTGCTTGATTATAGTAACAAATGTCTCTAATGTCCTTCCTGGGTTCCTCTCACTTAATACAAGACAATATCACAATTCCACTCAGGGCCAAGCCGCTCCCACCAGACCAACCCTTCAATAGATAAGAACTAATTCTGAACTAATGTGTGAAAAACAATATTCTCTCCCCAGTGGAGAGCAAGCAAAAGCAGGCAATTGCTGAAGGTAAACTAAGACACGGAAGAACGAACTGCTAGATGAGAGTCCAGGTTTTTAAATTCCATGGCCCCAGGATAACCCTCGCAAATAGCTGAAATTCTGATAGGAACTCCACATTCTCACCTGCTTTCAGAAATACAGGACGGAGTCCAAAACAACCACAGACACCAGAGAAGGAAATTCCAGGAAAGAAAGGAAATATAAAAACTCCTCCCAAACCTTTAGATGGCCCTGAACCACGGATGTCCAGGCTGATGCCAAGCTAAGACAAAAAGTCCTGAACGGAGATGTGAGCTGCCTCTTTTGTAGGGAAAATACAAATTGCAGGTTGAATACAGCCAAATGAAGTGCCTGCTTCAACAATACAAATGAACAACAAAAAAAACCCCACAACCCATCATTTATAATGTCCAGGCCATAATGCACATTAGTTTACATAAACCAGGTATGGTGGCTCCCACTGGCAACACAGGAGGCAGAGGCAGGCAGATGGAGAGTTTGAGACTACAGGCAGCATACATCTAACTTTGTGAGACCCTGTTTTGAGATAACAAATGAAAAATGGGCTGGGGGTGCAATGCAGCATGGGGTGGAACACTTGTTTTGTGGTACTGGGGGTTGAACCCAGGGCCTCACGCCTGCATGCTTTGCAAATGCTGGACCACTGAGCTGCGCCCTCAGCCCTTTTTTTTTTTTTTTACTTTTTGAGACAGGGTCTCGCTAAGTGCCTCTGGTCTCTAACTTGCGATCCTCCTGCCTCCGCCTCCCGAGCCAATGGGATTACAGGCGTGCGTGACCACGCCGGGCTGGGGTGGAACACTTGTAAAGTATGAGCAAGGCCCTGAATTCAGCCCCCATGATATTGTAAAATTGGGAGAAGGACTGGACAACCTGCTCTCAAAAATCAATCCGCCATTGAAAACCCAATGAATAGCAGAGAAGCACTGACAAAGTGTTTTGCTTGTTGGACCTAGGGTCGCTATGAGTAGGATACCGACTCCATGGCACCTAACAACAACAACAACACTATAAAAACAAAACAAAACAAAAATAAAAATCTATATTAGTTTACATAAAAGAAACAAATTTTCAGGTGCTATGACTCATGCCTGTAATCCCAGCAGCTCAGGTGGCTGAGGCAGGAGAATCACAAGTTCAAAGCAGGGTCTAGGGGTGTGGCTGTATTTGGATCTTTTCCCAGAGGCAGCCTGTATAATGCATCAAGACCCTGTTTCAAAACAAAAAGTAAAACAGGGTCTAGGGGTGTGGCTGAGTGGGAACCACTTGCCTAGCATGTGTAAGGCCCTGGTTTCAACCAAGTACCAAAAGAAACACACACACACACACACACACACACACACACACACACACACACACACGAACCAGGAAAAAGGGCCCCATTCTCAACAGAAAATATGATCAAGGAAGACCCTAAGATGTTCTCATCATCCAGTAGTATTCCAAAGTAGTTATGACTCAATAACAGGTAGAAAAGGTGCAATATGCTCAATATTGCAATAATAATGCAAAAAAAATCTGGAAACAAATTATAGAAATGAACAACAGAATCCTAGAACTGAAAAACAAAAAGTCTATAATAAAGACTTCACTGGATGGGGTTAACAGCAGAACAGAAACAGCATAGGAAACAATGAATTTAAAGACAGGTCAAAAGAAATTACTCAATCCTAAGAAAAACATAAAAGGCTGACAAAGATGAACTTTCAGGGCTTCTGAGAAAGCACTAAAATGTCAAGCACAGTTGGATAAGTGATATAATAGATATCCCAACAAAAGAGAAGGGAGAGAATGGACAGAAAATAATATTTATAGTATAATGGCCAATTTTTCTTCCAAAATTGGGGACAATGCACTTAAGGTTAAAGAAAATCAGCAAGTAAGAAATACAATAAATGCAAAGAAAATGTCACCTGGGCACATCAACAAACTATTTAAACCTGCATATAATCAGAAAACCTTGAAAACAACCAAAGAAAAATGACACATTAGCCCCCAGAGTAGAGTACTATGTTTGAAGTACAAGTTACTTCTCATCACAGACAATGGAAACCAGAAAGCAGTGGAATATTACTGTTAAAGTGCTGAAAGAAAAAATTCATCTACCTGATTTATAGTATCACTGGCATCAAAAACCTGGGAGTGAGCTAGACTTCTCTCGCACTCAAACTCTCCCAGAACTGATCTACCTTCTTTTGACCCACTTGAGTCACCATGTCTATCCCCATAAAAAGTAGTGTGAGTCCTCATATCTCTCTGTAAGTACAGCAATAGCTGTTTAACTGGTCTTTCTGCCCCAGGCTGGCCCCTGGGCAATTTGTGTATCACAGTAAAGGATGACCTGTGCCCTCTTCTTTAGAATCCTGATTAGCTCAAGTTCTTGCAAGTCACTCAATGACTCCCTATGACATTCAAGGTAAAATTCAAACTCTGTAAAATTCAAACACAATTATTCAGTCTTTTAGGTCTCAGGAGCCCTTTATTCTTTTAAATATTGCTGAAGGCCTCACAGAGTTTTTTTGTTTTTTTGCGGTACAGGGGGTTGGACCCAGGGCCTTGCCTGGACCACTGAGCTGCACCCCCAGCCCATTTTTTTTTTTTACTTTTTTGAGACAGGGTCTCACTAAGTTATGCAGACTGCCTCTGGGCTCGAACTTGTGTTCCTCCTGCCTCTGCCTCCCAAAATGCTGGGATTACAGGCGTGCACCACCATGCCCAGCTCTACAGAGTTTTTACTCATGTGAGTTTACCTATCAATATTAACTGTCAGGGTTTCAAACCTGTGAAAAACTGAGTTCAGATTCAGGTATAGGTTCAGTACGTTAAAATGTAGAGAGTTAGGGTTCAGTTCAGGTTTGAGTTTAAATTTTTTTTTCCCCCAGTACTGGGGGTTGAACCCAGAGCCTTGCACCTGCATGCTCTGCAAGTGCTGGACCACTGAGCTGCACCCCCAGCCCATTTTTTTTTACTTTTTGAGACAGGGTCTCGCTAAATTACACAGACTGCCTCTGGTCTCGAACTTGTGATCCTCCTGCCTCCGCCTCCCAAGCCGCTGGGATTACAGGCATGCGCCACGGTGCCCAGCACTGAGTTTAAAATTTTAATCCTATGCGTTCCAGTTCTGTTTAAGACTACTAAGTAAAAGATAGAGAAGACTTAGATGGGAAACTTAGATGGGAAGGGTGGGGGGGGAAGCATAGGGGAGGGTAAGGGGTAACATATGAATAATGTTTATCAAAATGCATATATGGAAATGTCACAATGAAAAGCATGTTAAAATGAAACACATTAAGATGTACATTAAAAATTTCTAATAAAAATTTTTAATCCTATGTGTAAATAGATGAAAAATAATTTAAATTTTTTCAATTTTTATGTATAATGAAGATGAAAGAAGAACAATAAATAAATATTAAAAGCAAATATTTTTATTGAGTTTGGAGTTCAGGTTCAGAAAATATTTATTTATTTATTTAGCCCTCGGTACTGAATTCATGGTCTTGTGCATACTTTGCAAGAGCCCTACTTCTGAGCTGCACCCCAAGCCAGAACCTCAGCCATGCCTTCATCCACATACCACATTGGCATCCAATCCCAACTGATCTCAGAAGCTAAGCAGGGTTGGGCCTGCTTAGTCCTTGGATGGAAGAATTCATGGGAATATCAGGTGTTATAGGCTTCAGAGGAGGATTCAGCAGCCCACTCCCCAAACAACCAGGTATCAAAAACCCTGTAAATAGCAGAGAAGCACTGACCATAGTGTCAGGCATAGCACAGTGTCGACGGAGTGTTTCATTCTGTTATGTACAGAGTTTCTATGAGTCGGACCCAACTTAAGGGCACCTCACAACAACAACAACAACAACAACAGAAACCAGTTAAATGTTAACTTATAAAGTACATTTCAGCCTCACACAGTGGTGCTAACCTGTAATCCCAGTGACTCAGGAGGCAGAGGCAGGATGATATGAGTTCGAGGCCAGAAGCTGCCTGTACAACTTAACAATACCCTGTCTCAAGATAAAAAGTAAAAAATGGACTGAGGGTGCAGCCCAATAGTAGAGCACTTGCAAAATATGTATGACACCCTGGTTCGGCTCCCTAGTACTGAAAAAATAAAAATAAATAATAATAAAGTACATTTTAATATAACAAAACAATTTACCAGGTTTAAAAAAAAGTTATATTTTCTTTGACTCCAACTAAAATCAGAAAAATATTAGAATATTCTTAACAAATATTAGTCAGGGAAAGGATCCTAATACTTTTTGATTTTTATTATGAACATACTCTAACATTTTTCTTTTTATAACCTATAAAATAGGATATCAAATAGAAAATATACATTAGTTGAATAACTAGCTGTCTACATTTGTGGAAATCTGTTTGATATTTACGCACTTGTGGTTTCTACCCTCCAACATTTTACAGCTATAGAATATAATTGGGCTAGGATTTAGCTCAGTAGGTAGAGCGCTGCTCTGCACTCTCTAAGGACACTGGTTCGCTCCCTAGCACCACAAAAAATGAGAGGAGGATGTGGGACATGGCAATCCACTCTCAAAGCAATCTTGAAACAATCAGCCACTGAAAACCCTTTGGGTTGCTGTGAGTCAGACTCCATTCTAGGGTACCTAACAACAACAACAATACATAATAGAATGCAGCCCAAGGAGATATAAATTTTGTCTAAATTTGAATATAATCAAGTTCATTAATCCATTTGGACTAAAACTTTAGTAAATTAAAAAATAATAATCCAAAGGAAATCTCTTCTTTTCCCATGTAAAGTTTAAAAATATCAAAATCACTACTTCCAAATACCCATGAAGCATGAAGAACAGTAACCATACTATTGGGCTGGGTATGCAGCTCAGTGGTACAGCACTTGTAAAAGCATGCATGAGGCTCTAGGTTCAACTCCCCAGCACCACATAAACAAACAAATAAATAAATAACCATACTATGGAAAGAAAATGATTTTTAAAAAAATGAAAGAACTATCAGAACAAATTTATTTCTAAACTTTAATTGGTTCTAAAATTTACCTCCATCAAAAAATTTGAGGATTTTTCTGGAAGACTTAAATTTCCAAATAAATTTAAAAAACAAATGCCACTCAAGGATAAGAGCACTTGAATAAATTAAACCCTTAACCGATATCATGATTCTGGGGTCACAAAAAAAACACACAACGCACACATCTGTGCTGAGGTAAGTGCTACAGTGTGCCCCATGTCTGGGACCTACCCAGGGGTCTATTTTGACTCTGTGATACCAGTTAAAGGTTAAAACTAGGAAGCATTTAGTATAATTCATAATAGTCATTTTCTCAGAAATAGTCACAACTAAAAAATTTATCCCCAATACACACATAGATTTTATTCTATACTTAACTCTCCTAGCATTAAACTAGGTAATAGAAAGTGCACTTTCAACAGCTTTAGGGTCCTTCAAGGATCATTATACAAATAAGGCTTGCCAAATTGAGTATAGAAATATTATTTTACACTGCTTTCTTTCCTAATGAATGTGTAAAAGATAGAAATTATGAGTTCAATAAATACATAATCCATATACTTCAAATATATTAAGGAAGAACTGAAGAACTAGAAAGCTTTTCTTTGTAGTTCTATAGTGAGCAAGAAGCCCAAGTCCCTGGTTTGTTTATGGCCTGAGTGCATCCCCTAAGAGTTCATGTGTTAGAAGCTAAATCCCCCATGTCCCAATCTTGGATGATTATATGGAACCTTTAAGAGAGTGGGGATAGTGGGAAGTGACTGGGTCACTGATGATACCTCCCTTAAAAGAATTAATGTCCCAGGAGTGGTGGCTCATGCCTCTAATCCCAATAAATCAGGAGGTAAAGACAGGAGAATCGCAGGTTCAGGGACAGAGGTAGCCTCAGTAACTTAGCAAAACTCTGTCACAAGATAAAAAATAAAAGCTGGGCTGAGGATGCAGCCCAGTGGCAAAGCACTTACAAAGTATGTGCAAGGACCTGGGTTAAACCCCCAAGTACCACACACACACAAAAAGAATCAATGGATTGCTCCCTTAAGAGAGTTATTATAAAGGAGCAACAATGCCACCTCCATTCTTCGGCTTCTTGCCTCACCTTGTAATCTTTCCCTCTCATACCTGTTTCTGTCTTGGTGCCCCTGCCAGATCCAGTACCATGCAATTTTAGACTTTCAGCCTCCAAAACTGTAGGCTAAGTAAATCTCTTTCCAAGCACCTAACCTCAAGTTTTTTGTCATAGTAACAGAAAATGGCCTAATACACCAAGTTTAGAAAAGGCCACATTCCTTCGATCTCTTGGCCAATTTGAATAATAAAATCAAACTCATGGCAACTTTTTAGATGAGTAAGCAATTCTTAAGAACTCACTGACATACTTCTTATATTAACTTTTCTCCATCCCCAAATCCAATTTGTTGTTATTGTTGTTAGGTGCTGTCAAGTGGGTATCTGACTCATAGCGTCCCTCATAGGGTTTTCAATGGCTGTTTTGGGATTGCCTTGGGAGTGGATTGCCAGGTCCTTCTCCCACTTTTTGTGGTGCTGGGAATCGAACCCGGGACCTCAGAGACTGCAGTGCAGCGTTCTGCCAACTGAGCTAAAAATCCCAGCCCAAAATCCAATTTACTAATTAAAAAAAATTTTTTTTAATTTGACATACTACTAAAGACCATCCCTGCAGCCACACCACTGTGGCATTTGATCCCACCAGATCTCAGAAGCTAAGCCAGGTCCCAAGCCTGGTTAGTACTTGGATGGGAGATGGCCTGGGAATACCAGGTCCTATAGACTTGGAGAATCACCCTGCAGCCCACTCCCAAAAAACAATCAGCCACTGAGAACTCTATGGATAGCAGAGAAGCCCTGACAATAGTCTTTCACCTGTTGTATATAGGGTCGCCGCTATGAGTCAGACACCGACTTGATGGCACCTAACAACAACTACAGAGGAAAGAGAAAATATGGCAGAAGGCTATATTGAAAAGGAATGTTGGCACAAGGAAGAAAGAGAATCAAGAGAAGTTCTGGAAAGAAGACTATACAAAAAAAAGTACTTAGAAAAACAACCTTTAAACACAGATACGTATCTTCAAAGTAAAGAAAGTAGATAAACTTACTCTACTCTATCAGTGTCCAATTTAAGAATTAAATCACTTTCAGATTTCCACAGTAACTAAACATAAATAGACACAAATTCTTTTCCTAATTGAAAACAATATTTTGTAGCTATCAGCCTCAACCACAAGACATAAATTTTTTTCAAATTATGAGCAGAAATATGAAACTACACATATGACTATTATTGCCTTATAAGGGTATTTAGAAACATCCTTTCAGGATCAAAAGTTATCTAAATTAGAATTAACCTTGCTATTGGGTTCCAAATGTACCATGAAAACTTAGGAAAAATAAACTCAAAATTTTCATTTGGTAAAAATGTTAAGTTTAGGGTTAGGGTTTAGCTCAGTTGGTAGGGTCCTGCTCTGCACTGTCTGAGGCACTGGGTTTGACCCGCAACACCACAGAAATGGGAGAAGGACATGGCAGCCCACTCCCAAAACAATCCCCCAAACAATCACCCATTGAAAACCCATGAGGGTCACTACCAGTCGGATTCAACTCGAAGGCACCTAACAGCAGCAACAAATGCGAAGTTCTGGATTTGAATACATAGAAGGAAAGATACCGATTTTCCCCTAGTAATTATTGCTAAATAAAATTTACATATAAATAAAATTTACAGAGGTCATTAATTTGGGCTGAACTTCCATAGTGGGCTAAACAGACGAAACCAAAATGGTGTCACTAATATAAAGTTCTACATCACTAAGCTAAAACCAAGTTGTTTATCTGACCTTCTGAGTAATCTTCAGTGTGAGAGAGATAAAAGACAAATCCCCAAACAAGCCAGCTTTAGTCAGCATAAGGAAGTCCCCAGTTTTAACCTTTACAAGGAAAATAACTGAAATTACAATCCGCTTTTTGTTCTGTGTCTGCTCTCTCATTCTTTTTCTATTTGTAAAACTAATCTCCTTTCAATAGCTCATCTGAACACTTACCATATGTCATGGAATGAGATGTTCTCCAATTCTAGAATTGCAAATAAAAGCTAATTAAGATCTTTAAACTAAATTACAATGTTAGGCTACTTGATTTTATAATGTTAAAAAAAATCCTATTCATGTAAATATTTCCAATTTTATGAGAAGTGACAGACATGCTTTGTATCTTAAACTTTATCTGACATAAAGACCAAAGTTGGCCCCAATCCTAAAATAAACTATAATTCACTTATTAGTACTATCCTTCACAAGATTTTGAAACTTAAAAGGTATTTGTTTCAATATTTATACATTTCTACTCAGGAAAAATAATGTATCCTTATTCTTGTTTACTTTCAACAGTATTTCAGCAATTTCATTCTGCTGTGTCCCTCGGCACAACGATTTACAAATCATTTACTGAGAGACAATTAAAGGTAAAGTTAAACCCATTTTATTTCCCAATTAGCATCTGACTCCAGCCATGTTGAGACTGGAAGGACTATCCTCACCAAAACATTAAATAAAGGAGGTAAGTAAAAACACCAAACTTAACCAGGCATGGTGGCACATGCCTGTAATCCCAGCACTCTGGAGGCTAAAGCAGAAGGACTGAGAGTTTGAGGCCAGCCTGAGTTACATTGTGAGTCCCAGGCTGGCCTCAGCTACATAGGGAGATCCTGCGTCTAAATAAAAACACCAGTGTAGCTCCGTAGTAGAGCTTTTGCTTAGCTTGAGGCCTTGGGTTCATCCCCCAAAATGAAGGAAGGAAGGAAGGAGGGAGGGAGGGAGGGAGAACGAACTTTATTTTAGCAATTTCAATAGCAGCTGTCTTCAGTACGAAGACTATTTTAAATCTAGATTTCTGAAACTGAAAGTTATCCAGGCTTCAAGGAGTACACCCATAACCCCAGGCACTCAGGACACAGAGAGAGAAGGATCAAAACATTGAAGCCAAAGGTAGCCTGCCTGTACAACTTAGGCGGACTCTGTGTCAAAATTTAAAAATAAAAAGGGAGCTTATGGTACAGCTCAGTGGTGGAGCACTTGCCTAGCAAGTGCAAGGCCTCTAGCACTGAAAAACAAACAAAAAAAAAAATCTGATAAAATACACTAAAAATACAAAATTTTAATGCAAAATTTCACTTAAAACAGTATTGGATTAAAGAAGCATGCAATAAAAATGGGATAAAAATTATGCTTGAAGGCCGGCCATGGTGATACAAACCTGTAATCCCAGCACTAAGGAGGCAGAGGTAGGAGGATCGATGCAAGTTCAAGGCCAGCCTAGACTACATACTGAGTTCCAGGCCAGCCTGAGCTACACAGCATAACCCTGTCTTAAAAAAAAAAAAAAAAAAAAAAAAACCACAGGCCTGAACATTGAAAAAAATGTATAAACAAATATTTCACAGGCCCAAACTTAAAGTTAAGATACCGCAGAAAGAAAAGTCTTAGATGTTTAGATCTCATTTGTAGCAATGTGAACAAATATAAAACATTTGCTATAATCAAGTAAACTGATATATATCCTCATGAGGGACATTTCAAAAGCCCATTAGTAGTATTCAATATTCTAGTCCCCTATATAACTTCAGCAGTCTCAGTTACTATCACCATCAAACATAAATGAAAAACTTGGTATTCTGGACACTTTCAAAGACATTATTTTAGCTATAGGATGCTACACGTTCTACCTTCAAACTCTCAGCATTAATCAAACTCAGAAAACTTCCTGAAGATAAAAATGGTGATGAGATATTTAAACAGAACTACTTAAGACTTTGTGAACAGGGTGAGGGCTTGGTTTTATTTCCCAAAGCCAGATGGCTTTTTACAAGGATGTATTTTTCTCCTTTCTCCAAGACACATACCAGATCAAGAAGTACTCAGTAAACTAAACTGAATATTTTCTAAAAAATTACTTCAACTTTTAATTAACACCTAGAATAACTATGGGAAATTACATTTGTTATGGTTTAAACCCAAAATAACAACCAAAGCTCATGCTTGAATGTTTTTGGTTGTCAGCTGGTGGCACTGTAATAGGATGGTGTGGAACTCTGGGAGGTGAGACCAAGCTGGAGGAAGCAAGTCGTCATGAGTGAGCCTTTGGAGGTTGGAGCCTTTGGAGGAACTGGTGCCCAGTTCCAGTAAGTGCTCTCTCTCTCTCTGCTTTGTGCTGCCATGATGTGAAGTCTTCCATCACAGGCCCTACTGCTATCCCTCCCTGACATTATGGACTAAAAGCCTCTCAGCCATAAGCCAATTAAACCTATCTTTCCACCTTATGTTGTCAGGTATTTTGTCACAATGACAAGAAAAGTAACTCCATACTCAACCCATAAAGGACATTATAATTAGACATGAGAGAACTTCAGCTCCACCATCTGGAAGAAATTCCTTTCAACTGGCTTTAGTTTCTTCATATGTCAAATGAGAACTTCACCTCCCATTAGTGACAGTCAGGGGTCCTAGAAGAATGAAATGAGAACATATAGGAAAGTACTTATAAGCCCCATGGGACAGTTAAATCAACCTCTTTGCTCACACAGTACTTTCTCAAAGGTTAATCATTACTTCTTCACTGGCCTTCATGAGGTCATTGTAAAAGTATTCTAATACTTCAAGAATGTGAAAGTGTTAATAGTTTAAATCTGGAATGTCCTCCAAAGGATCATGTGTCACAGACTTGGTTGCCAGCTGATGGGGTTTTGGGAAGTGACTGAATCATGATAAATCCACTGAGAGATTCATAATTTGATGGCATTGTTGATAGATGATGGAAATAGGAGGTGGGGCCTAGTTGAAGGAAGCAGGTCACTGTGAGTGTGTCTTTAAAGGCTGTATCTTCTCCTCAGTCCCTTCCTCTCTACTTCCCAGCTGCCATGAGGTAAGCAGGTCTTCTCCATCACACCATGTCCACCAGGATGCTCTCCCCTGCCTGAGGCCCAAAGCAATGGAGCTAGCCAACCATGGGGATGAAACCTCTGAAACCATGAGCCAAAATAGATCTTTTCCTCCTTTTAAATTGTTTGCTCAGATACTTTGTCACAGTGATTGAAAAGCAAATTACATAAAAGGTCAATGAGAAAGAAAAAAGGTAGCTGTAGTCTGGGCTAAATGATCAGTTTCTAAAACTTCCTTAAGAACCAGACAGAAAAACTGAGACATGAAGAAACTTAGTTTCAAAGGGAAAAAGACATTAACATCTCCCTAGAGAGTTTCTGACTCCACTGAATGAGTCATAGGATTCATGAAACCACTGAAATCCTATGTAATATGTGTGCTTATGTTCATTTTTCAGAGAAAAGAAATTTAGTTTTCTTTAGAATTTTGAGCATTACATAATAAATAAAATTGGAAGCACTACTGTCAAAAAAACAAAACTTTAAAGTATATCTATAAAAGAAATTTAGCTTAACAAATGAGTAAGGATGAGTCAAAGTTCTTAGGATAAGGGTTTCAAAATAAACAGCGAGAAAACTAAATGTGAAAATAAAATTTGCAAAAATGCCTGTGGCCTTGCATTATTTACCTAACTCTACTTGTGGGGAATCTACACTTTTTACCAACATTCCAATTTCCATGGCCAAAGTACCTGTTATCAGTCAGCCTTACCTCTGACCTGCGACTCATGACAAGAGATAAGGCATTTCTGTCTTACCACTCACAAAGAAATCTCAGAAACAAAATCCCAAAGACTCAAAAGAATGAGCTCCTGAGGGCAGAAACCATGACAAAGCAATGGAGTGCCATTTAGGAACAAAGGTGCCTTCTCCTCATGGCCCAGCAGCCCAGCAGCCCACTACAACCTCCTGAGACCAAGGTGACTGTTACAGTGTGGACCTTAAATGTCCCCCAAAAGCACAAGTACTAAGGCATGGTCCCTAGCTGGTAGCACTGTTGGGAGGTGCTGGAAACAGGAGGATGTGAGACCTGGCTGGAGGGAGGAGGTCCCTGGAGCGTGCCTTTGAAGAGCGAATTGGGACCACAGCCCCTTCCTCGCTCTCTCTTTACTTCCTGGCCACTGTAAAGTGAGCAATTTCCTCTGGCATGCACTCACCACTATGATGGACTACCTCACCAGGCCCAAGGGCAACAGGGTCAGGCAGCCTTGTACTGATACCTCTGAAATCATGAGCCAAAGCAAATCTTTCCTCCTCTTTATTTACTCATCTCAAGGTTTTTTATCACAGCAAGAGAAAGGTGGCTAATACAGTGCTCCTCCCCACTAGGGAGCAGAGAGATCTGAAGATAGCAAAAGGAATAAAGAAAAGACCTTAAAGGAGAGAAAGGAGCAATAGCAATGAGTCTTTCTGGGACAGTGCCTGGAAGCACCACACCCTGTCAGCCAGTCCATACCAAGAATAAAAAATAAGAAACAAAGCCAGGTGCAGTGGCTCATGCCTACAATCCCAACACTCAGGGGACTGAGGCAGGAAGAGCACAAGCTCAAGGCCCATTTGGGCTACACAGCAAGTTCAAAGTTCAAAGCCAATCTGGGCAACTTAGAGAGACCTTGTCTCAGAACAAAAATAAAAATAAAAAAGAGCTCAGGATTTATTTAGGTCAGTGGTAGAACACTTGCTTAGCATTTGCAAGGCCCTGGGTTCAATTAATCTGCAGTATTGAAAAGAAAGAAAAGGAAGGAAGGAAGGGAGAGAGAGAGGGAGGGATGGAAGGAGGAGGAGGGAGGGAAGAAGGGAGGAAGAAAAAAAGCCAAGAAACAAGGAGGAAGATTTGGCATTAATGAGAAGGGCAGAAATAATGAAATGGAGATTCTATTCCCTATACACAGGGGCTGGGATTTAGCTCAGTTGGTAGAGCGCCGCTCTGCAGTCTCGACGGTCCCAAGTTCCATCCCGAGCACCACAAAATGGGGAGAAGGACAGGGCAATCCACTCCCAAGGCAATCCTGAAACAACCAGCCACTGAAAACCCTATGAAGGTAGCTATGAGTTGCACACGACTCGACGGCACCTAACAACATTCCCTTATACACATGCCAAAAAAGTAAATTAAATCAAAAATTCATTCTTTGAAATGATCAATAAGATAAATATACCTGTAGATAAGCCTGCAGCCATACCATTGTGGCATTCGAGTCCCATCAGATCTCAGAAGGTAAGCAGTGTCGGGCCTGGCTAGTACTTGCATGGGAGACCACCTGGGAACACTAGGTACTTCTCCTTGGGAGAAGGACCAGCAACCCATTCACCAAAAGCAGTTATTGAAAACCCTATGAATAGCACAGAAGCACAATAGTGTTTCATCTGTTGTATGTAGGGCCACTATCAGTCAGACACCAACTCAATGGCACGTAACAACAACAACTTCTAGATAAGAATTTGGTGGAATTTAAAAATACACATATAAGATAAACTACAATAAGCAAAATAGAATAAAATGGGATAATAAACAAAGATCTAATACAATGTGTGATATTTTTTGCCCCTCCCAATATAATGCAAGTTACCAAGCACAGAGACTTTTCTCTCCTTGTTTGTCGCTGTGTCTCTGGCATCTACATCGTCTGAAATATAGTAAATGCTTGATAAGCATTGTTTTCTTAAGCCACTAGCCACAGATGCCTACTAGTCACTTGAAATGTGCCTAGCGGAACTGAGGAACTAGATTTCTAATTTTTTTCCATTCATTTCCTTACGGTTGTTGTTGTTGATGTTGTAAGGTGCTGTCAAGTCAGATCCCATTCCTAGCAACCCTAAGTACAAAAGAACAAATACTCCCTGACACTGAGCCATGCCCAGTACTATGTCAGTACTTCTCTGCTATTCACAGGGTTTTCAATGGCTAATTGTTTCGGGATTGTTTCAAGAGCAGGTTACCAGGTCCTTCTCCCATTTCTGTGGTTCTGGGGATCAAACTCAGGGCCTCAGAAAGCGCAGAGCAGCTCTACCAACTAAGCTAAACTCCAGTCCGTGGGTTTCATTACAGCATTTTCATACACGTGTATCATGTACTTTGATGGAATTCACCCCATTACCCTCTTGTCACCTCTCCCTACTCCTGCTAGTCCTTTTCCTCTTCCCAAATGGTCTCCCTTCTACTTTTTTCTTCTTTTTTAAAAATCTAGATGCTATATATGATAGAAAACACATGATATTCGTGTGAGTGAGGTTTCTTAAGTGTTGGATTTTTATTTTTGTTTTTGTTTTTGCAATATTAGGGGATTGAGCCCAGGGTACTCTACCACTAAGCTTCACCTCCAGCCTCTTTTTATTTTTTATTTTGAGACAGGGTCTAAGTTATGCAAGCTGTCTCTGACCTTGAACTCACAATCCTCCTGCCTCAACCTCTTGAGTTGCTGGAATTGCATGTGTCACTGTGCCCAGCTTTTACTAAGCATTTTTAAATGAAGACACAATATTTTTAATAAGAACATTAATGAAGTATTAACTAAAATTTGAGAATATAAGTAGAATGAGTAGATTTCCAGAATCATTCAAAGTGACCAAAGAAATGGACTTTTAATCAGTACTCTACTGAAATATGATCCAGACTTAGAAATTTTTACAATTGACAGAAGAAATGAAGCGATACAATTCATTTTATGAAGATAACAAAATCCTGATTCAAAATCTAAATAATACCCAAAATTAAAATACATGAATAGTTTACTTAATAATATAAATGAGAAAATGTTTAGAATATCAAGCACCAAAGGCTAATAATAGCGTATGTTTTAAATTCACAATTGTTGTTGTTGTTAGGTGCCATCGAGTTGGGTCCAACTCATAGCAACCCTATGTACAACTGAATGAAACACTCCCTGATTCTGCACTGGCACAGAATTTATGTTTAAGTCCATTGTTGTATCACTGTAACAATCCGCCTGGTTGAGAGTTTTCCTTTTTTACATTGACCTGCCACTCTCCCAAATATTCTGTCCTCCTCCAGGGATTGGTCCCTCCTGAATACATGTCTAAAATATGTAAGACATAGTCTGGCCACCCTTGCTTCCAAGGAGCACACTGGTTGCACTTCTTCTACAACAGATCTGTTGGTTCTTTTGGCAGTCCATGATATATTCAATATTCATCTCCAGCACCATAATTCAAAAGCTTCAATTCTCCTCCTGTCTCCCTTGTTCAATGCCTCGCTTTCACAACCATATGATATGACTGAAAATGCCATGGCATGAGTCAGGAGCACCTTTGTCTTCAATGTGACATCTTTACTTTTCAATACTTTAAAGAGACCTTTTGCCACAGCTTTTCCCACTGCAATCCATCTTTTGATTTCTTGACTACTGCACCTGTTAATGTTGATTATAGAACCAAGTAAAGCAAAATCTTGGACAACTTCAATCTTTTCTCCATTTATGGTGAAGTTGTAAAGATTTTTGTTTTGTTGATATTGAGTCACAATCCATACTGAAGGCTGTGTTTTTTGATCTTCATCAGTAAATGTTTCAAATCTTCACTTTCAGCAAGCAGAGTTGTATCATCTGCATAGCATAGGTTGTTAATGAGTCTCCCTATAATCCTAATGCTGCATTCTTCTTCATAAAGTGCAGGTTCTCAGATTATTTGCTCAGCATAAACACTGAAGAAGTATGGTGAAAGGATGCAGCCCTGAGGCACATTTTACTCAACTTTAAACCGGGCAGTGTTTCCTTATCCTGTCCAAACAACTGCCTCCTGATCCATGCACAGATTCCTCATGAGTAGAAATGGGTGCTCTGGTATTCGCATTCTTCACAATGTTATCCATAATTTGTTATGATCCACATAGTCAAATGCCTTTGCATAGTCAATAAAACATAGATAGACATCTTTCTGGCATTCTCTGCTTTCAGCTAAGATCCATCTGACATCAGCAATGATGTCCCTGGTTGCACACCCTCTTCTGAATCTGGCTTGATTTTCCAGCAGTTCCCTGTCTATATACTGCTGCAGTTGCTTTTGAATGATCTTTAGCAAAATTTTGTGTGTGATATTAATGAAATTGGTCGATAGCTTCCATATTCAATTGGATCCCCTTTTTTGGGAATAGGGAATATATGGATCTCTTCCAGTCAGTTGGCCAGGTAAATGTTCTCCAAATCTTTTTGCATAATAATATTTAAATAATATTAAACATTTGTGTCAACATATTTTGTCACACTAATGGATAAAAGACCCAAAATAACTTTAATAGATGCCAAAAAGTAGAGTGATGTAATTCAACACCTAATTGTGATATTCTCAAAACCAAAAATAGAAGAAAGTACCCTTAAATTGATTTTTAAATGATATACACCAAAAACTATAAAGTCAGGCACAGTAGCACAGGCCTATAATCCCAGTGACTCAGGAGGTACAGGCAGGAGAATCACAAGTTTGATTTAGGAGGATCACAAGTTTGAAGCCCGAGGCAGCCTGTATAATTTAGCAAGATCCTGTCTCAAAACAAAAAAAAATTTTAAAGGGAGTTGGGGGTGCAGTTCAGTGGTAGAGTGCTTACAAAGTACGCACAAGGCCCAAGATTCAGCATCCATTCATCCTTGACCGAAGGGGTAAAAATACTATAGCATAGAGTAGAATTATGGGCTGGGATTTAGCTCAGTTGGTAGAGCACTGTGCTGCAGTCTCTGAGGTCCCGAGTTCAATTCCCAGCACCACAAAAATGGGAGAAGGGCCTGGCAATCCACTCCTGAGGCAATCCCAAAACAGTGAGCCATTGAAAATCCTATGAGGGTCGCTATGCATCGGATACCAACTCGATGGCACCTAACAACAACAACATAACAGAGTAGAATTGTAAGAAAAAGAAAACTGTGATGCATTCCTACTAAGATATTTGCAATATGAACAAGTCACAGATGCCACATAATGCTGACCATATAATAAGGTAAGAACAAAATATAAGAGACTAGAAAGAAAGAGATAAAACTATGATTATGTGGAGATTATCTGGTCATCAATGGAGAGAAATCAATCATCTTTAAAATTAATGAGAGTTGAGTTCTTGATTAGAAGATAAGCTTCTCAACAGCATTTTTCTACACTAACCAATTAGAAGATATAATTGAATAAGATACCATCCACAGCAACAGCAAAAAACTATGAAGATATTAATCTGATAGGAACTCAAACCAAAGTTTTTAAAGATTTTAAAGGAATGTTTTAAAAGACTTGAAAAATACAGAAAATACCCTGTGTGTAGATGGAATAAAACATTGTAAATATGTTGATGCTCCCCAAATTGATCTAGAATCAGGCATTTCAATCAAATGCTAGTAGGATTATTTCAAGAACTTTCCAAACTAATCCTAAATTTTATACAGAAAAATACAAATTTAAGGCCAGGCATGGGGTACATACCTGTAATCCCAGCACTTGAGAGGCAGAAGGAGGAGGACTACAAGTTCATGGCCAGCCTGGGCTACAGAATGAAACTACATCTCAAAAAAGTAAACACACACACACACACTCCCCCCCTGCCGTGGCTAAATCAATTTTGTAAAACTGAAGAAAAGATCTGGGAGTGGTAGCATACACCTGTAATCCCAGAGACTCAGGGAGCAGAGGCAGAAGGATTGGAAGCTTGAGGCCAAAGGCAGCCTGTGTAACTCAGCAAGACTCTGTCCCAAGACAAAAAATTTTAAAAGGGGCTGGGGTGCAGTGCAGTGGTACAGTGCTTACAAAGTATGCACAATGTCCTGGATTTAGCCCTCCAGTACCTCAAAAAAAGAAAAAGAAACTGAAGAAGAGATTCATATACTACCTAATATTTGACATATCTCAAAGCTCTATTGCTGTATCAGCAATAGAGAAACAAATGACAGAGAACTCAAAAAGAAGGCTGTGTACATATGGACCTTGATGTATTTTTAAGGAGGTAGCAAAGAGGGAAGGAACAGATTATTCAGTCCACAGTGCCAGGACACTGAAATAAAAAAAAAAAATGCTGCTTAAGGTTTACTGCTACTTCATACCACCACACATATAAAATCCAGATTTATTACCCAAATGTGAATGTAAAATCATAACAGTATCAGAAGGACATATATCTTTATGGCTTATGAGATTCCTAACCATAAAATAACAGATGAATATGACATCAGAGTAAACTACTGATCAAGAAAGGATATTAGAGAACAAAAATTATAGCTGAAGGCCTTAGAGTAGATATTTGAAACATCTAAATAAGTATAATAAGTGATTATGTCAAAATACACAAAGCACTTCTCTGTATCAAGAAGAAAGCTAGTGACCAATGGAAAAAAGCTATGAGAAGGGTGGTCACTGAAGGGAAAACAAATTCAGGTATATAAAAACGATGAGCAACATTACCTTTAATTAGAGAAATGCACATTAAAACAGCATGAGATAGCCCTGGAGAGGTACTGGGTCATTCTTAAGGAGTTCCCAGTTCACTGCGCAGGTTAGTAGTCTTTCTCTCTTCTACCCAGCAGGAAT
This sequence comes from Pedetes capensis, assembly GCA_007922755.1. NCBI lineage: Eukaryota > Metazoa > Chordata > Mammalia > Rodentia > Pedetidae > Pedetes > Pedetes capensis. The sequence goes on from VMDO01006887.1 coordinate 31,720, forward strand.
CTGGATCATAAAATCTGAGAGTTGCTTTGGTTCAATGACTGTAGTGTGGGAATCAAAGAACAATGCTTCAGGTGCTCCTTGGCCAGATCATAAAATCAACTGCTGATATCAACCACAAGTGCACACATACACTCCACTCACACATCCACATACATACATAAGGTACTTAATGCCCACCAAATTGGCAAAAATTATTAAATCACATAACATCATTACAGTGAGTAGATTAGTCTGCTAGGACTGTTGTAGCAAAATCACACAACTCAGTGACTTAGAATGACAAATTTATTGACTTACATGCCCGTAGCTGTAGCACTGTGGCTTCTGATCCCATCAGATCTCGGAAGCTAAGCAAGGGCCAGTTGATTAGTACTTGGATGGCAGACCGCCTGGGAACACCAGATACTGTAGGCTTGGGAGAAGGACCTGGCAACTCCCTCCCAAAAATCAATCTGCCATTGAAAACCCTATGAATAGCAGAGAAGCACTGACAATATTGTTTCGCCTATTGTACTTAGGGTTGCTATGAGTCGGAAACCGACTCGACACCACCTAACAACAACAATTGACTTACAGTTCAAAAGCCTAGAAGTCTAAACTCTAGATGTCTGCAGGGCCACGCTCCCTCTGAAACCTATAGAAAGACCTCGTCTTTCCTTTCCTGCCTTTCTGCTGGTTTGTTGGCAATCTTTGGCATTCATCTGCTTGTACGTACATCACACCAAACTCTTACCTTTGCATGGCCATCTTCCCTCTGTATGTGTCATCATTGCATCCAAAGATACCCTTTTTATAAAGAAATCAATCATACTGGATGAGTGCCCACCCTACTGACCTCACTTTAACCTGATGACCACTAGAAACACTATTTGCAAAGAGGTCACACACTATGAAGAGGTTAAAACTTCAACATACCTTTTTCAGGGAACACAGAGCAGGTTAACAATATTAAAGAGTGTTGCTGGGTTCTTCTTTGGACTGTTGACTCAACAAGGGAAAGGAAAAAAAGGAAAAGGAAAGGGAAAAGGAAAGGAGAATCCTAAAGTCTAACCCTCTTCACAGAGCAGAGTCCCCAGAGTGGCTGCCACTATGCCAGTCCTGAACTAAGTTTTCTCATAGCCAACAAGATCGATGTCACCTTTCCAAATTGTTGTTGTTAGGGGCCATCCAGTCAGTGTCCAACCCATAGTGACCCTATGTATAACCAGAAAAACACTATGGTCAGTGCTTCTCTGCTATTCATAGGGTTTTCAATGGCAGCTTAGGTTTTTTGTGGCGGGGGGTGGGGAGGCGTTGCTAGGCCCTTCTCCCAAGCCTACAGCACCTGGTGTTCCCAGGCAGTCTCCCATCCCTACCCAGGCCCGACCCTGCTTAGCTTCCAAGATCTGATACGACCAGATGCTACAGTGGTACAGCTGCAGGCACCTTTCCAAGAGCCACACATTTTATAGCCAAATGAAACTCACTGGCTAGAATTTTTCTCCACTGGTTTTAACCATAACCCTTCCATAGTCTACTGGCCACAGGCTAAGCATGTCATCCCAGAAACCATAACCATGACAACTCTGTAGTAATACAAAATATGAATGCATTCATTCCAAAGCCATAATTTAAGAGAAAATGTTCCATGCCAGGTTTTGAAATGTAAAAATATACTCTATATACTGAAAAATGCAGAAATTTTTTTCAAAATAACATATTTCAAAGAGGAATAACCAATCTCAGTTGCTGGATAGATGGTCAAAAACAAGGTAATAGTAATAGTACATCTACAGAAGCCCTGAAGCATTTTTAAGCACAATGGGAGGCAGTAGTCTATTAAATGCAGATTGCGTTCCTCTCGCAACTTCAAATCCAAGCCCAGCACCTTCCCCAGGCCCACAGTTGCAGGCACAGTATTGGGCCCCCAGAATGAGGAAACTGCTGGGCCAAGAGCAACTGCCCCAACTTCCTATGCCCCAGATTTGTTTTGTTTTTCTGGGCTTTGGCAACAATATTTCCTTCTCAACTTTTCTAGCCATTCACAGACAAGCCTTCTCATTGTAATTACCTTCTGTGCCTTGAATCCCTTATTGGTTCCCTGATTTCTTCCTACACATTTATAGGAGCTCCTCTTCTTTAAAGTCTCTTCATAAGAATCATACAAGTAGTGATATATTTCCCACTAGAGCCCTGACATATATCCCAAATTCCTTATTTGGGGAAAGGGGAGAGGACAAAGTGATGAAAGTGAATACACACTTTAAATATATGTGTGTGTGTATGTGTGTGAGATATATATTTGGTGTTGTTTTATGATTTAATGATGTTCTGGATGGAAAGATCCACTGGGGCTACAAAGAGAAAGAAAAGTACACAGCAGAACTTACTGATTTACTTGTGAACTTGAAGATCATTATGCATAAGTTATGTCATTTGCAGGAAAATGGATGGAACTAGAGATCATGTTAACTAAAATATAAGCCAGACTCAGAAAGACAAATATTGCATGTTTTCACTGATGTGCAGAATCTAGATTTTTTTTTAAATGTATAAGACATAAAAGTAGAAGGGTAACTATTTAGAAAAGGGAAGGGAACCAGCAGGAGTGGGTGGACAAGAGAGGGAAATGAGGGGTGAATATGAGCAAAGTACATGTGTACATTTATGAAATGTCATAATGTAACTAATAATTTTACAATGAATATATGCTAATAAAAAACCACTTATGCATTAAGTGTCAAATACAATCTTAACTAAGTTTATATTTGAGGAATATATAAGCATCTCTATTATTCATAATGGTAAGCTATAAATTTTCTATGGGTTCTTATGTCAGAATTGCAAATCTAAATTTACTAGACTAACAGAATACTAATTATTGGACTCTGTTATTATAGACATGAGGATATTTGCTGTAACTACAAAATACCAGAGCCATTCTGGACTGCATCCAGTTGCACTTGCTGCTTTCCCTCTCTTCCTCAGCATTTCTTCCCTCCAGAAGCTACACATCTAAGGCACTAAGTCTCAGATCTCTCTCAGCAAGAATTTATAGTATCAGGATTATATACGAAGCACTGAACCCCTTCAACATATTTTCCTTTTAGAAATTTCTACTGAGCATCAAAGGCACTGTGCTTGGTGCTGAGTGATTCGCTACCTCCGTTCAGGAAGCTTGTGATAGCCACATGTGGTGGCATATGTAATCCCAGCAACTTGGGAGGTGGAGGCAGGAGGATCACAAGTTCAAGACCAGAGGCAGTCTGCGTAATTTAGCAAGACCTCTCAAGATGAGAAATTTTAAAAGGCGCTGGGGATACAGCTCAGAGGTAAAGCACTTGCAAAACACACACAAGGCCCTGGGATCAACCTCAAAGTATGGGGGGTGGGGAGAGAAGCAGCACCTCCTGGCAAAGAGAGACAACTGATTATCATGAGCAGGTATGATATTCTCACTTAGGGAAACACTCACAGGATGGCGCCATGGATGCTGCAGAAAGCACAACAGGACTGCCTCAGATCCAGGTCTGAAGCTTGCCCCTCCCTGGGCAGGTTACTTAGACCATCTGATCTTCAGTCTTCATTGTACAAGCAAGTTGCCTGAGGTGACCTGAGCTCAATACTCAATCTGTCCAATGTATGTTAATTTCCCTTTTTTCCATGAAGAAGCAAGTTTTTTTGGAGGTCCGAGAAAAACAATCTATGACCATGAGTATAGCTCAATGGTAGAGCACGCACTTAGCATGCACAAGGCCAAGAGTTCAACCCCAAGCACCCACCCCACAAAAAATTAAATAGCCTCACTCCTCAATCATTGACAATCTACTACATGCTAGGCATTACTCATTTTCTCTTCTCCTTACATACTTTTTCCTCCAAGTGAATGAAAAATCTAAACTGTGAAAGGCAGGGATGGGATGGAAATTCTGCCTCTGAACTGATTGCTGGAAAGATCACGCTGCCCCATTATCATCACAGGCACTGGAACATGTGGCAGCAATTCCGCTTGTCCTACCTTCACTATCCCATTATTTATGGTTTAAATATTGCTTCATGACATTATGTGGATTGAAGATTTCATATTCACCCTCTCTATTCAATTTTATAATAAGATAGGGTTTGTTTGTTTTTAGTACCAGAGGGTTGAAACCAGGGCCTCACGCATGCTAGGCAAGCCCCTTTAAAAAAATTTTTTTCTTCCTTTTTATTTATTTTATTTTATTTTTTGCAGATAGGGTCTTGCTAAGTTGCACAGGCTGCCTCTGGTATCAAACTTTCAATACTTTTGCCTCTGCCTCCACAGTCACTGAAATTATAAGTGTGCACCATGTTACTTGGCTAGGATTTTTAGAAATTCCAATACAGTAACATGTATTTTACTTGTATGAAATTACATCTCAGCAAAAATTATAACCCTTATTCAGTCCATGTTTTCTGACTCTTCTATTCTATACTTTATGTCTAAAATACACACACACACACACACACACACACACACACACACACACACCAACGTCTGCTTAAACACAATGAACTACCTAGACATTTCTCTTCATTGCCTCCTAAAAGTCCACCACAATGACAGTATTAGAACTCATAGCAACCTACAAGGACAAAGAGACTCAAAAAGAGAAAACAGTAGAATAAAACAAAGAAGAAACTTTTGGAAAAATGAAAGTAGATGGAAAAGTGGTCCTGACTGAGCAGAACGAAGCTTGAATTTCAGGACATCCAAAGAGACACCGCAGAAGCAAGGCATGTTAAGTTCTTGCAGAAAAGACTTGGGAGTCCAGAGGCAACGGGTCGTTCAAGGAGGGACAGGTCATGAGGAACATGACTGGGTATTCAGAGATTGGAAGAGAATCCAGGGAGCAAGTAGGCAAAGATTACTGGATGTTTAATAAAAGCATCCAACTTTAAAGACAGCAAAGTCAGAAAAATAAACAAAAATAACTGGTAAGAAAGAAGAGGAGATAATGGTGAAACAGGGCAGGGGAAAACAATGTTATAAAATTCTTAAGAAGTTAATACAATAATTGCAATCATAGCAAAATGCTATGAAAAAGGAAAAGTCAGAAAATAAGTATGGCAGACACCGTCAATCTAACATTATCAGTCTCTTTCTCCTCAGTAATAGAGTGTCATATTGTTGAAGGCAATGATTTACCCAGTTAAAAACACTTCCCAAACTCCAAGGACCCAAGGAGAAGTAGAAATGCCTAGGTGGGCTTCTCAGAAGAACTAGCAGAACTTCCTTATGGATCTTCAACTTGATCTACTTTAAAGCCTGGGACTAGCCCCAAGCAAGAGGTGCTGGACAACTTTTAGTCCTAGATTATGCCAAATGCTGAGGCACTGGCTACATGCTAAGCTTGTGCCCCAAAATGACCCACCCAAGATGCAATTTTCTCCAAAAAGTGATTCAGTTTTCCAAAGTATTTTAACATTTAACACTGGCCATCAGAAGCACAAATAGGGTTGCTATAACTAAACTGAATAATGCAACCTGAATTTCAAATGACTTGGAAACAATCAAGGGGCCAGAAACTCATCTGGAATTTATTAAGCCAAGTAGATTCATTTCCTTACATAAAAAGGATTACTGTAAATTGTAGTGTGGCTGTCATTCACATACTTTTACTAGAACTAAATCCAAATTTAAAAAGTATCAGCTATTTGGCAAGTTGTACCTTTCAGGTCTTAGAAGCATTTTCCAAGTTTAAACTGTTTGCAAACTGGCTTCAAAACAGGCAGTCATTTAATGTTATTCTTTGAATAAAATGCCTAAAAATGCACTTCCTTTCTTTGTGGACTATAAAAACTTCTCTTTCTAAAGTAGCTCATTAGGCTCATTTTTAGTAAGACATAAAATGCCCTTCTTGGGAAGATCTCACAACTGTCTCTTCCAAATTGAATACAGCAAAAGAACTAGAACAAGACAACTCAAACACACACACACACACACACACACACACACACACACACACACACACACGAACACCAACTAATTTAAAGGAAAAATATGTAAATAACAAAGAATTGCTGAGACAAAAACATCAATGTCTTTACAGTAAAGACTTAAAAAAACAATGTATGTGAAAAGAAGAAACTTAATACCTGGAATTTATATACTCAACTCTCTAATCTGATGGTATTTCAAATACCATTGGTGTTGTTATTAGATGCCATTGAGTCGAGTCTGACTCATAATGACCCTATGTAAAACAGAATGAAACACTCTTAAACTCTGTGCCAGGCATACGTTCTTCTTTATATTTAAGTCTATTGTTGTAGACACTGTGTCAGTCCATCTAGTTGAGGGTCTTCCATTTTTTTGTTGGCCTGGCCCTCTCCCAAACATGATGTCCTTCTCCAGCGGCTGGACCCTCCTGACTACATCTCCAAAATACATAAGATGCAGTCTAGCCATCCTTGCTTCCAAGGAGCACTCTGGTTGTACTTTTTCTAGGACAGATCTGTTGGTTCTTTGGGCAGTCCATGGTATATTCAATATTCATCTCCAGCACCAAAATTCAGAAGCATTGATTCTTCTCTTATGTCCCTTATTCAATGTCCAGTTTTCTTAACCATATGATGTGACTGAAAATACCATGGCCTGACTCAGGTGCACCTTCATGTTCAATGTGACATTTTTACTTTTTAATACTTTAAAGAGGTCTTTTGCAACAGCTTTTCCCAATGCAATGCATCTTTTGATTTCCTGACTGCAGCTTCTGTGGGTGTTGACTATAGAAAGAAGTAAAGCAAAATCGTGGACAACCTCAATCTTTTCTCCATTTATCATGAAGTTACATACTGACCCAGTTGTAAAGACTTTTGTTGATGTTGAGTCAGAAGCCATACTGAAGGCTGTGTTCTTTGAGCTTTATCAACAAAATAAATGAGTTTGAGAGGTAGAGGGGTCTTCATCCTGCCAAATTCTCTCACTGATGTGGACTGTTCAAGGCTTATTTCAGTTGCCAAGAGCTTCCTTGCCCAAAGGAATAGGTGCAGGTTACCTCTTCCCTCGGTAGACTGCATGTAAAACTAATACATGAGAAACTATAAATGTTAGGCCATTGGTCTAATTTGGAACAACTCTATGGATGATCCAAAATTTCAATTGTGTGAGATATTAATGATATCGTTCAAAATTTTCACATTCTGTTGGATCTCCATCCTTGGGGACAGGCACAAATATGGATCTCTTCCAGTTAAAAGGAAAGGAACAATGAGTATAAGAATGTATGCTAATGTTGTCAACAGTGTGATAAATACAGGATTCTTTTCCTTCAGTGTAAAATGTATGGGCAAGGCTAAACTTAGGTTTCCCATAAGTCTATTGATAGGAACGGATCAATAGCTACAAGTACCAGAATGAAAACAGGGATCTCTGGAAGAGGAAGATGACAGAAGTACCATCAAAAACCAAAATTTAGCTTGATGCCACGATGCACACCTGTAATCTCAGCAATTTGAGAGGTTGAAGCAGTAGGATCACAGGTTCAAGGACAGAGGCAGCCTGCATAACTCAGCAGGACTCTGTCTCAAGATAAAAAATTTAAAAGGGGTTGGGGGCAGCTCAGTGGTAGAGCACTTGCAAAGTATACGCGCAGCCCTGGGTGCAAGCCCCCAGTACCATTAAAAATAATAATAATGTATAAGGTACTTAATGAAAACTCATCTCTATAAATCAAAGGTCAGAGCAAGTGGAAAAGTTATCCAAATGCACCCTGGGAAGGATGGACATATACATACACTCACACACACGAAATAGAGACACTGTAAGGGAAAAAAATCATCTAATAATCTACTTTTTATTTTATCAAGATTCAAGTAGACTAACAATAATAATATGGCACTTACCATTTGTTGAGTATCTACATATATTTCATATTCAGTATCTTTTTTCACTGTACCACCACCTTACCGTTCTCACTTTATAGCTGTGGAAACGTAGGCTCAGGGACACTACATGTCTTGTCCACAGTCATGCATTTTCATCAAGGATCCTTCATGTCTGAGCTATGCCTCCTATGCGTTGTTACTGTTGTTAGGTACCATCAAGTTGGGTGTGACTCATACTGGCCCATGTATAAGAGAGTGAAAGACTCCGAAACACCATGCCATGCCCAGCACTATGTCAGTGCTTCTGTTATTCATAGGATTTTCAATGGCTGATTGTTTCCGGATTGCTTCGGCTGTGGATTGCCAGGTCCTTCTCCCACTTTTGCACTGCTGCAGATCGAACCCAGGGCCTCAGAGAGCACAGAAAAATGTTCCAGCAACTGAGCTAACCCCCAGTCCACACCTATGCAGTACTGCCCAACTCCCCGCCACTCTTACCCCTCCACCAACCAGGAACACAGAAAAGCAAGAACCCAACACAACAAAACAATATACTTCCAGTTTCAGGGCAACCATGTGGATCTACATTCAACAGTTACAAAAGTTTGTTTTCCTTTCTTGTTACATTTGATTAATATGACTTAAAGCTTTTTAAAATCACTAAATCAAAACCATTCCTGTACAGTGATTCTAAATTTTCAAAACATCTTCACAAAATTATTCTGAGCTAAAAACCCCTGGGAAGAGGAGATAGTTTTCCCTGTTCAAGAAAGGAGAAAGAATGAAAAATATTAAAGTGACTTCCACATGATGCCCAGGATGTCAAGACCAGGTTTTTTCTAAAAATAGCACATCAACTTTAACACTTCATATGTTGCTGTTGTTATTAGGTGCCCTCAAGTCGGTATCCGACTCACAGCGACCCTCATAGGGTTTTCAATGGCTGACTGTTTCGGGATTGCCTTGGGAGTAGATTGCCAGGCCCTTCTTCCGTAACACTTTATATAGCAGACTATAATGACTCAGATCTGCTGTTCTAGAGTGTAAGTCCCTAAAATATTATGGACTTTACCTGTAAAATGCCCACTAAGGTAGGCTGAGGGTAGGGAATGATTTTGTTAACACTAATAAGTAGCCTGTTTGAGAGAACGTCGATAACATGGCCAGCTCTTCCTATCTTCACTTTCATGAAACATGCCCCCAGACTACAACTCTTTGCAGGGAGTGGGGTACCAGGAGGTTGAACCTAAGCCTTCGCACATGCATTGCAAGCACTCTACCACTGGGCTGCACCCCCAGCCTCTTTTTTAAGTTTTTATCTTGAGACAGGGTCTCACTAAATCATGGCTGCCTCTGGCTCAAGCCAGCGATCCTTCTGCCTCTGCCTCTCAAGATGCTGGGGATGACAAGCATGAGTCAACATGCTTGGCCCAGACTATGACTGTTTGCAAAGATTTTCTGAAGATTGGTTTGATTCCCACCCATACTCCAAAACTATACTTCCAACAAGTGAGAGAGAACTCTTTTCCTAAATGCAATGGTCTTGTTCACATTTTCTTTTCCCTTGATCACTTGCCCTTGTCCTGAACACTGCTGATGATCCTCTTCCTTTCTACTTATCCCTCAGGATGATCCCCTCAGCTTCCCTTATCCTCCCTAACACATTCCTAAATGCCTAGGTTTTTAGACATCAACTCCCCTTCCTTTCCCTCTTCACAGAAGGCATTTCCCAAGGATCAGCCCTGGATCCATTATACTACGTGGTCTGTGTTGATGTGAATATGAAATGTCGCCTCGCAGGCTCATTAGTGAATGCTTGGTCCAAAGCTGGCGGCGCTATTTGGGAGAGGGGGGTCTGAAAACCTTAGGAGGCAGGGCCTTGCTGGAGGAAGGTCACTGAAGGCGTGTCCTTAGGTGCTGTACCTGTCATCCCCCACCCTAGCCCCTGCCTCCTGTCCACCATCTGGGGAACTACTCTGCTCCACTGCATGCTCTCTGCCATGATATTCTGCCTCTCCATGGGCCCACAAACAACAGGGCCAAGGACTATGGACTGAAACCTCTGAAACCGTGAGCCAAGAGAAATCTGACCTCCCTTAAGTTGATTTCTCAGAAATTTTGTCACAGGAGCCAGAAACTGACTAACCCATGGTCTTTCCCCTGCATAGGCACATTTTGTTCATTGGGTTTTAACATCACTGAGAAGCAATTACACCGACGTGCATACAGATACACACAGTTCAAAACTGTTAACCATAATTTGGTCCTGAAATTCTATCTACATATCTGTACCTTCCATACTCAGTAGACTCCTAGTTTCACTGCCCTGCCAATAGGACAATCCAATGGAGCCTGCAGCTGTTTGGATTATCCGTACCCAGCTCAAATTGGTTTGGGGTATCAGGCCAACAAAGACCTTCCCTAGTATATTTCCAATGCTTTTCCCATTCTCAATGTTCCTGCAGACTTGCTATCCAACATGTTCATGTTTCTTCCAGTGCTGCCCTGTGGCTGTCTGCTCTCTGTGACAAGTTCCAGAAGGAACCCACAATAGCAACACCCTCCCCATTCCCTTGCTCACCAGACACTGCCTCAAAGCCTCTGTCCCATTCCAACATCAGGCAGCTATTCAACAGTATCTACTGACACCTTAGTATGAATTTACAATATATGACATATTAAGTCAAAGCACTTTTCTATGCTTTTTAATTTAGCACCAATTGTGAAATAAGAAAAATAAGGCTGGACGTGGTGGCACACACCTGTAATCCCAAAACTTGGGAGGCAGAAGGATGGAGAGTTCAAGGCCAGCCTGGGCTACATAGAGAGACCTTGTCTCGAAAAGAAAGAAAGAAAGAAAGAAAGAGAGAGAGAGAGAGAGAGAGAAAGAGGGAAAGAAAGAGAGAAAGAAAGAGGGAAAGCAAGCAAGCAAGCAAGCAAAAGAAAGATAAACAAGAAAAATGAGCAAGACAATAGCAGATACAGGGGCAAGTAACAGCCCGCAGAGCATATTTGTGCCAATACAACAAGTAGGGATACGAGAGAGAGAAAAAGAGACACAGAAGGTGACAAATGAAGTGGTTGAAAGCTTTGAGTTTTTCTATTAGACAAATATATATTCAAATACTGGTTTTATCAGTATTTGCTGTGTGGTGTTGGGAAGAAATTTAACCTCTCTGGACCTTCCTTTCCTCATCTATGATAGATAGACAGACAGACAGACAGACAGACAGACAGACAGAAAGAAAGAAACATCCCTTGATTCATGCAACAGCTAGAAAGAATAAAAAAAAGCAAGCTAAGAGAAAGGCAGTTTATACCAACACAGACACAGACAAGGATCCTCATTCATCTTCCCTTTTCTCTTCATTCCTGAACAAAGTTCACTTAAAAGCTCCCATCCTCAGTTTTGCATGCTATTTCAAAACAATTCCTGAAAAACAGGCCATAAAGCACAGCACTCCAAAAGCATGAGGTGGGCCTCTCTGGTGCCTGTGCTGTAGCAGAAGAAAGTTGCCTGTTCTCAATTTTGTTATTTTCTTTCTTTTTTTCTTTTTATTATTTTGGTCTTTTTGAGACAGAGTCTTGCTACGTAGCTCAGGCTAGCTTCAGCCTCCCCGAGTGCTTGGGTGTGCCACCATGCCTATTATTTTCTTTTATTTTTAAACAAGGTAAAGCTATTTTCTGCTGTCTGTCTCCAGTGAGTCCTGGGTACACCCATGTTCAAACTGCAAGATACAATCCAACCAGAGAACAGTGAGAGCTTTTCATACATAAACAATATCCCAAGGTCTCATGATGAGGCACTGTCCCCAGCCCCAGATATTCAGCTAAGAAGGCTCATCATTGCTTAACTTGCTTGCATGTTTATCTATAATTGCTTTCCTTCCAGCAACTTTAGAATTGGTTGAACAAAGTCAATTTCTCATGCTTTTAAAAAACACACCTGGAACTTGCTCAATCTTGAACCAAAAGAAAAGAAAAAAAACCAATACAACAAAACCAACTTCTCTTGTTGAGCGAGGCATAGCCAGGAAGTCAGTTACGTCACAGGGTAAAAAAAGATTTCAAGTATAAAACAATCATGCATCCATTTACTTACTCAATTAATACTTACTAAGTCCCTATTAAATATCTAGCCCTATTTAATATCCCTATTAAATATTAAATATCCTTATGCAAAAGGCACTTACATTCGAGTGGAGCTGAGAGCCACACACATATATAAAGTGCAAAATCTAGCAGTGGTAAGTGTCATGGATGTAAAGAGCATGGCATGCCAGGGAGGCTATTTTGTAGGGGAACGGGGTGTGAGGTCATATCATTCAAGCTGATACCGTAGGTGTGGGAAATGTCTTCAAGCAGAGCAAACAGCAACACAAAGACTCTAAAATTAAAAATGCTCTTTGCATACTTGAAGAAAGCCAGGAAGCCTGACAGAGCATGGCCAGCAAGGGGAAGAGCAGAGAGCAGATAGGCAAGTGAGGACACGATCACCTGGTGCCCTACCGGCTGTGGCTTAAAATTTCACATTTTATTCTAAACATAGTGGAAGGCCATTGCTTGGGGAAAAGAAAGCAGAGTTGAACACACAGTCCCTGACTTACATCCTTAAAGAAGAATCTAGCTATTCTCTTGGATGCCGGAAGTCCTGGGGACTGTAAAAGGCTGAGTGAAAAGTGATGGAGGGTGTGGCAAAAAATGGTCAGATTTTGGATATATTTGGAGAGCAAGCCAGTTGGGTTTCTTCACAGACTGGAAGGCTGGAGGCAGGAAGTGATTTGTAAAAAAGAACAAGATGTAATAATGACTGCAACTGAGGGATCCTGGGCAACTGGGTGAATGGGTGGTGGTTATCACCTGCTAGGACAGGATGGTGGGGTGAGGGGTCAGTGATGGGAGAGCAGCAGCTGAGAGTCCTCTTTGGTGCCTGTCTGAGCTACAGTGGGAAATCCTGAGTTGGCGATTCTGTACACAAGTCTGGAGTTTAGGGACAAGGCCCAGGCCAGGAATCTAAGGAGGGAAGCCATCAGCACAGAGAAAGCATAGGAAGCAATGGACTTGAAAACAGCCCTAGGGAGAGAATGTGCACAGAGAAAAGAAGACCTGGGAAGATGAGCCTGGGACACTAGCATTCACTGATGACAGTAATTAGGAAGAGTCCCCAAAGGACAACTAGAAATACCACGGGAAATAAGAGGAAAAGCCCGAGAGCAATTGAAGTGGATGTTTTGAGAAGGACATTAAGTCCAACTGTGCCTGGTGCTTTGGATAGATGGACGACAATTTCTTCAGACAGCAAGAAATCAATTAGACAATTTCTTCAGACAGCGAAAGCAACAGGTTTCCTTATTTTCCCTTTTGTTATGTGGAACGAAAGACTTAAACTCCCATGAGATAGAAGATTACAGAATTAAAGTTTACAATGAGGTTGGCTATGACCTCTCTTCCTTTGAGCATTATGAAATTTGGTATAACAAAATAATCAAATCTTTCTTTCAGTTCACACATCTAGAACAAATGTCAATCCAGTCAAGAAGACAAAATCTTTTGTCACGGTCTCACTTTCAGTATTTGCAAGTCTAAAACATGAGCTAGAAATTATCCCCATCACAAACATGACACCGTTGTTCATCTGTACAATTTACGGTATGCATGAACTGCAGAAATGTAGGTCACATAAGACAAGGAACGGATACCTTTTCTTTTATTTAATACTGGAGGTTAAACTCTGGGCATCATGCATGCTAGGTAAGAGCTCCACCACTGAGCTGCACACACAGCCCCTTTGTCATTTTTCATTTTGAGACAAGGTCTTGCTAAGTAGCACAAGCTGCCTCTGGCCTTGACCTTTTGGTCCTCCTGCCTCAGCCTACTAAATTGCTGGGATTACAGGTGTGTGCCACAGCAAGAAACTAATACTTTCATAAGTTGTCTTACAGAAGACACCAGTTAGATATGCCCTATCTCCTACTCTAGCTCAAAGTATATATAACTCAATGTCATTATATAAAAATGCTCCACTATTGGAATACTTTCAGTGGCTTATTGACCACAAATTCACTTAGATTTATCCAAACATGTAAATCTAAAATGTGTAATTGCTGAAAAATGTCAATCAGCAATCCTTCAGTTATATATATCTCTCATCATGTACTTCCGGACACTAACATCACAAGATAGAACCCGGGCTGATGAACAGGACTTGCAGTATACAAAAAAGAGCTAACAGCTTCTGATGCAATGAAGAGTGAGATCCCACTCTCTTCCAGACCACAAAACTGTACGCCATCATTAACTGACCAATATGATTCTGGGGCAGCACAGTGATTAAAAGAGCTGGATTCCAAATGCCCAGCCATCAGTTACTAGTTCTGGTGTTTCCTGGAGCCAATTATTTTCCCTTTCATCCTTTTTGTCAAAGGAGGAAACCATCCTCAGGCAATATCAGTCCTTCCTTACGAGGCCACGTGGTTATAATGCACTTGCCATGGGTCTTACAAGAGTCTTAGTTGCTTCAGTTGTCAGTCACCTTCCCTGGTAAAACCCTCATGAGTAGGTAACTCACTATTTAAATCAGTTCATTCTGATGTAGTTCTTTATCCACAGAATGGTCTTCAGACACTGAGTCAAAAGCCTCACTTCAACCAATCAGTTATGACCAAATCTGCCTTGTGAACCCAGACAACACTTTCCTAACCACTCTGCTATGTGACCATCCCTGCTATTCTTGAAGTGAGACACAATGTCTACTGGTGTGTATCATCAAGACACTTAGCACCAAACTGAGCATCCTGTACTCGGGAATGAGAACCAGTCTTTGAGCATGCTATCTGGGTTATTTTTACAATCCTTAAAAATGCTGTTTGTTGAGCTGCTGTGATTTATCTTTAGGACTTGCTAATGCCCATCTCTTACAAAGCAAAGTAGTATACTGAGTAGATTAAATCTCTGTTTCATAGTTGTGCAGATATGACAGCTGTTATCCTCATTTAGAGGTTTGAGTACATCAAGCATGTTTTTAAAGAAGCACACCCAATAATTACCTTTGGAAACTAAAGAGTAAGCACAAGTATGCATAATTTATCATTTCCCCAGGCTTGGACACATTTTTGATGGTTGACAGGCTTACAGAGATCTGCAAACAACAATTAAATAAGCCAGCCTTTTGACTGGACACAAAACATGCATTCATTCAACAAGCATTTGAGATCTGCTTGTCAGACACTGCATGGAAATGAAATCACATCAACTTAGTCTGCAGACAGTAACTAGAAGAAAGACTTTGCCTACAGAGTGTAGCTTCCCCAAACTAAAAGGGTGGGATGGATTTGTGGGTGGAGCTTTGAGTTTTGTAACTGGCATTCACAAAGCTAGTGCTTTTCTATAACCCAAATGCCGTTGGAAAGCAATTTGAAAAGAAAGGAGGAAGGTGAAAGAGCCAGTTTGTGTCCACAGCAGGCCTTCGCTACCTAAAGCGCTCTTGGCATCCAGAGCAAGAGAGCTGAGGCCCCACATGCAAGGGTGGGAATCAAGGCAGACTGAATCAATCAGCACGTTCCTGGCCACACACCAAACACACAGCTCCCTTCCACTGGGGAACAGCTTTAAGGACATCTGTGCTTTATAAATGGCTGAAGACACACCAAGGTGCTCTGCTTTCTCCCAGTGGCCAGCTATGACTCCAGTTAGCCTTCCGGCTTCACAGACTGGGGACGGAATCTTGTTTCAGCTCTACCTTCCTCACTAGTGGACACTGAATGAGTCACCTGTTACACAAATGTTTAATATCATTAAGATCTGAGAAATACTGGGACAACTTGCATCCTACGTCCACTTATTTAAGAGGCTCACACAAATGCTAATTTTGGATTCTGGCCAGAATATGAAAAAAGCTGGTGCTTTCAACAGAAGGTAACCTGCTGCTGTGTATCAATAACCATAAAATCACTCATGCCTTTGACCCAAGGGGTCCACTCTCTAACTAGTTCAAGGGCACTGCTTTATTAAAGGTGTAAGTTCTTCGTATTTTCCCCTACTTTGTGAAAGTGGTCCATTTCTAGCACTCAGGGCATCAGTACATTGGACGAATCTAGAATGGCTGGCCCTGTGCTGGAATCCTCCCAGTTCCTCAGGAAGTACCTTGACCTCTCTGTTTAGGCTTCCTGGAGTCAGGCTGTTCTAATGGCTCCACTGCGCTGGTTCCTATTTGTGTGAATCAGTTCCTTCCCAAGAGGAATTTAGGAACTCCCTCATCTCTTGCTGCCCCTCCCTTTCCTAGGATTATTTATTTGCCATCTAGAGATATTGTGTTTAAGAAGAACAGTAAAATGCTACATAAAGAAGAAATGGAGGGAAAAAAAGAAAAAGAAAAAAAAAAACCAGGACTAAGACATTTCTTGGCTATTCAAAGGTCCTTGAGAAATCTATGATGTGAGAAACCAGAAGAGACCAATGTGCCTTTTTGGAAAGGAACTATTTTTTTCAGTACCCAGGCTTTTTTTAATTATTATTATTTTATTTTGAGACAGGGCCTCACTAAGTTACACAGGCTGCCTCTGGCCTTGAACCTCTGATCTTCATGCCTCCACCTCCCAAGTCTCTGGGATTACAGACATGTGCCACTGCACTCACTTCGTGGAAAGGAACTTTCTCAAATGACAAAAATGTTCTCTATCTTGATTGGTATTCTAGTTACCTGGGTATACACAAAACTCCTGCAACTGTACACTTCAAATCTGTGCATTTTACTGAATGTACACATTTTCTTGCTGAGAGTAAACTACTCTGAGCTACTCCTGGTAGTTATGTTTTGTGCAATTTCAAAATCTCACAAGTTAAAAAATTACCATGTCCCAGGCCAGTGGACAAGGGTGTCGACCCAACCTTAGCCTTATCTCAAATGTTGCCTTCTCTGACTGGCCAAGTAGATTCTAGCTGCCTCCTTAATGCCATCACTCCACACTGTCCTGCAAACGTCCACTGTAGCAATGATCTGGAGGTCCTGTTGGGTTTGTCTCCATGTCTTTTCCTTGTAGGATAGACTTCTCTCTCAAGGTCTAGGAAAGGGACTATGGATTTAGCAATTGAAACAACAAATTTAGCAAGTACCTGGCACATAGTAGGCATATAGTAGGCATTGTTTGTCTTGAATATGAAATGTCTCCCACAGGCTCATGTATTGGGGACTTGGTTGCTAGCTGATGGGCTTTTGGAAAGTGACTGAATGATGGAATCCTGAGGGCTTTGACCTAAGGAATGGAGTAATCCCTTGATGGAGTTATAATATGATGGCATTACCAGAAGGTGGTAAAATGAAAGAGGTGGGGCCTAATTGGAGAAAGGAGGTTGCTGGAGAGTGTCCTTAGGGACTATATCTTGCCCTGGCCCTTCCTGTCTCACTTTCTCTGCTTCCTCTCTACCATGAACTGAAGAACCTCCATGGCCACATGTTCCCACTGCCATGATGTTCTGCCCAAGCCAAGTGCACAGAACCAAGCAACCATGGACTGAACCCTCTGGAACTATTAACAAAATCAATTTTTCCTCCTTTAAGTTGCTCTCTCAAGTATTTTAGTTACAGATACACAAAAGTAACTAATACCATGACTAAATGCAAGTCCACATGAGAGAAAACAAGCAGAAGGCAAGGGCAGAGTAATATGACTCAGAAGCAGGGTTAGGGTATTAGAGGAAATGCTGAATAAACAGGCAAGTTTCACCCTGGCACTCAGATAAAGACCTGTCTTATCCGGGGTCCCAACCACACAATTGCAACACAGTTAGCTGTAGATACTGATGCAAGTTTCTACGGGAAGAAGAAATGAGTTCTGGTCCTTGATTCTTATTTTCAATTTTATTAAGGATATGGCCTTAAGATTATACTTTCACTCAATAATCACTTACCAGGCACCATGCCAAACACCGAGCGAAGGATACTATTCATGCCCTTAGCTTCAAGTCTAACACAGAAAAACAAATAGCATTACACCAGAGTACAAAAAGAGACACACACGAGCAGTAGAGGAGAGAAAGGGATGGGTGGGAACACAGTTTGACAGCTCAGAGAAGATTTCACATAAGAGTTGATTTTAGCCTAAGAATAGAAGAAAAAGGAGGATTTCACTAGATAAACACAGAATACTGAGTACTCAATTCCTATCAGCAGAGAAAATGTCATCCTGTGCTGGGAAAATATAAGCAAAGATTGTTGTTGTTGTTCTTAAATGCCACTAAGTCGGGTCCAACTCATAGCAACCCTACGTACAACAGATGAAACACTACCCACCACTGTGCCATGCCCAGCACTATTGTCAGTGCTTCTCTGCCGCAGACCAGCTGCAGCCTAAGATCCAGGGGTTCCCGAAGGCAGATGAGGAGTTGGCGATAGGTAACAGACACAGCAGCTCAGAGGCAGTGTGAATCTGTTCCATTTATTTCCAGATAGCCCAGCCTTTTTATACAGAATTATAATTCACTAAATCTTATGAAAGGTCAGAAAAAAGACAAGGAAGTTGGTTGCATTGATGGATTACATCAAGGTTTTGTCAATAATCACCTGATCAAATTGTCAGGATTGTCAGGTGGTGATCAAAGTGGAAGAGGAACTAAACCAAGATGACCTGGCATCTACATCTCCTGTAACAATTGACTATTAACTTTATGCAGGAATTCGGGGAGGTTAACTGTCACCTGTGTATCACCCCATTGAGTCCATTTTTATGACAAGTGGGTGCTTTATCTTATCAGAACAATTTGCTTACTGTAGAGCTGTTGGTACAAAGGCTTTTGTTTGTATTGACTTAAGGAGTTTAAGCTGTTAGAAGTCATTCAGGAATTTCTCATTCAAGAAAGCCTGCTAGGGAGGCTTTGTCAAATCCCAATCTGAATTAGCATTGCCCACAGAGCCAGAAGATTATACATTTACATCTACTACTTGTTTTTCATTAATATCTCCCAGAAATCTACAATAGTGACCAATTAAAATTTAAGAAAAAGAAAAGATGAGGTTCCAAGTCCCTTTCCATGAAGAGACCTTTTGGAGGTACTCTTCCCCTCTCTGCAGACTTTCCCTCCGAGGCAAAAGGTACTTTTTCCCTTTTCAGTAGATTTTCCCTTCGATGCCTTTATTAAAGATACTCTTCCTCATGTGGGGACTCTGTCTACCCATCATGAGTGGATCTGGGTGTGGCACTTCTCTGCTATTCTTAGGGTCTTCAATGGCTGATTATTTTAGGAGTTGGCTGCTAGGTCCTTCTCCCAATCCTACAGCACCCTGTATTACCAAGCAGTCTCCTATCCAAGGACTAACCAGGCCTAACCCTGCTTAGCATCTGAGATCTGAGAAGATTAGATACCAGGGGGCTATGGCTGTAGGCTACAAGCAATGATTGTTGTTGTTGTTGTTGTTGTTAGGTGCTATGGAGTGGCGTCCCACTCATAGCAACCCTCATAGGGTTTTCAATGGCTAATTGTTTCAGGATTGCCTCAGGAGTGGATTGCTGTGTCCTTCTCCCATTTTTGTGGTGCTGGGAATCGAACCCAGGACATACAAGCAATGATTAGAGAGCACTAAGTGGTTCACGGCCAACATCTCATTTCACTGCACAACCACCATGGGAGCTTAACAGGAAAAAACTACACAAGTAGTTATGGAGAAAACAACCAAACCTAAAGATAGATGTATAGTCAAGGATTAGATTGTAAAGGGCCATAAATGCTATACTAAGGACTTGAAAATCTTTTCATGAAAAAAAATTTATAAAAATAAAACATTTTCATGACTCTCCAGAAAACAAGGAAACTTATTCAATTTATATTTTGAACAAAATGATTTTGGTTGCAACAGCTGGTATAAGAACTGCTTTCTAACATCAGATTTTTTAAAACAGTATTTTACCACCATAGAATTTTCAAGTTTAAGATCTGTTGATAGTGTTTAAAGACACAATTACAACAAATTGAGTCTTATAGATATAAATTGGCATTATTTACACAGCAATCTGGACCAAAAATAGTTGAGAATGTTCCACTCCAACACATGGGCAGATTATATTTATAGATAGAGAAAAGGAAGTAACATACAGAAAATGGAAATGAGGCACAGAGATAACCCCATTGGTTACACCTGGCATCTGTCTTATTTGAACATGTTTTTAATAGTTGGCTGTCTTTGATTGGTTGAGACTCAACTACTTGTTGCCGGTGCAGGTTACATCTGTTTACCTATCAAGTTTATTGTCGGGTGCTGTTGAGTCGGTGTCCAATTCATAGCAACCCTAAATACAACAGGTGAAACACTACTGTTAGTGCTTCTCTGCTATTCACAGGGTTTTCAATGGCTCATTGATTTTTGAAGTGGGTTGCCAGGTCCTTCTCCCAAGCCTACAGTACCTGGTGTTCCCAGGTGGTCTCCCATCCAAGTACTAACCAGGCCCAACCCTCCTTAGCTTCTGAGATCTAACATGATGGGACACCACAGTGGTAGAGCTGCAAGCACCTATCAAGTTAAGTTATAGTTTAGTATGTTCTATGTAACTTTTAGACCAAATTTAGTTCAATATAACAATTGAGATTACATATAATCACCCAAAGTGCTTCTATGAACTTAATAACATTTTCAAATGAATGCTTCTGACATTCTGTCTACATTTGAAAAGCAATAGTGCACATGTATGAGAACTTCATTTAGCCTACTGCCAATGCTAGTGTTCACTGAGCACTCGTGTACTCCAGGCAAACTCTTACAGAACACAAGTTGGCAACTATAATTAGAAAGTATAAAAATCATAGAGAAAGAAGGAAACTACTTAGAAAGACTTCTGGTACTATCAATTCTTTAAAACCAAAGAATTCTTTAAATTCTTTAGCACCAAAGGCAAACAAGGTAAGTCAAAACACAATGACCAGGACATCATTGAAGGATAAAAACTGAGGCAGGGGAGGACCAGACCCAGTTGGAAGTAGACAGAATTAGCTCATATTTTGGTGTCAGACTTGGCAATGAATTTAAGCTGGCATCCTTAGGTTCTTTTACAGGATGACAGTGATACTGAAAGAATCAAACCCAGAGATAACAGGTAGGGCAAGTGAGCTGAAGGGAAGTGAGCTGAAGGGAAGTCAGCCTGTTCTGGGCCAGCCATAAAAAAATCCTGTGTTTATGCCACAACCTACGTAGCAACATTAACTCACCAACTGAAAACTGGTAATCAACCAATGCAATGAGAAACATATCCAGTTTTTAATCTCATCAGTATTTTATCTGTTTACTATAAGGCTTCTCGATGTCTCAAAACAAAGAGACAGAGGCAACTATCAGGTATAGAAAATTAAAAGGTGCTGCAGAAGAGAACTAAAATTAAAGAGTCCAGGCTATATTTTCAACCACTTCATCACCCACTCCATGACCTTGCTGGAATCAAGCTTCCCCTTGGCCTTTGCCTTCAAACCATTACATAACTAGGTTTTAAACCAATGTTTGTTTAATCATAAACCAGCCCTACCACATTATTAATATTCCAAACAGCATTGCTAACCAGGTAATAATCCAATATTATTCTGTTGAGTTATCCTTAAACGGTACCATTCCTATATGTTTTTATTGCAAAATTAGCCTGAGTAGACAAACCAGTTTAGTGTATGTATTCTTAAGGATTTGAGTACAATTTAAAAATGAATAAAAAGACAAAGCAATACAATGATTATAATTGGCAGAATAACAACCACTAGCCTTCACATTCCACACTGTCCCTAACTCCAAAAAAATGAATTTTAGAAATTTTAAATTTGTTATAAGAACAACACATTAACTCTTTAAAAATCACAGATGGAAAACAGGAATGGCAAAGACACACTGACATGGAGTCTAGTAATCACTCAAAATTTTACAAGTTTATTACAGTTTCCTGACCTTGGGATACTCAAAACTGAAGCTGAGAAACTAGGAGAGTAGCTCAGTGGTAGAGCACTTGCCTACCTTGTGAGGCCCTGGGTGGAATCCCCAGCATCATCAAAAAAAAAAAAAAAGGAAAGAGAAAAAGGAAAGGTGTTTGCATAGGAAATTGCAACTAAAATTAAAGGTAGCAGATTACAATCGATATAATACACACATATTACATATTATAACACATATGTATACATACGTGCATGCATATATACATGTATATGAATGATCCACTTATGCTACAATATATGTTGCAGAAAGCAACAAAAAAAGGGCAAAATGGAGCAATATTAGCAAAAAGGAAATATTTACATTATAATCTTTCTCATTTTCCAAAACACCTTATAAAACACTCTGGAATCATCATTTTATCTTCAAATTAGAAGTTTTTAAAATAGGTCGCAGCAATCAGAGATATTCATTCTGTTTTTTGGCAAAGTAGTATTTTTAAATATGTGCACTGGTTGTGAAGACAAAGCTAACAGGAGAGATAAATGTGGACACAAACTGGAGAAATAAACCTACAACAGTGAACTCACTGCTGTCACCGTAAACACCCAGAGCATTTCCAATTAATGTGAATATATAAATTATTCATGTGATTTCAACAGTGGTCCAAGTGGCATAAGAAAAAAATCACGTAGTTCAATTGCACTAACTATATTAAAAGGATATGATAATACTCTTAGAAACACTCAGCTGTCTGCTAATGAACAAAACACAATACAAAGATGCCAAATCACTGCTGATAAACACCTTCTTACAGGAGCGGATGGGAGTGGAAAGTTGAGCACTTTTACCATGAAGAATGATTATTTTTTATCACAATATGCTTTCCAGGGGTTCACTATATACAAATTTCTCACAGAAACCCTACACAGTTATGAGCAAGATAGGACAAACAAGGAATTGGTAGTTTTCTAGCACATCCATACTAAAAAAGGAGAAGGTTGCACAATGATCCATAGTCACAGATTTCCTGAGGCAAATACAAAGCATGCGGCCACAAACTCCACAAAGGAGCCATCTGACCATGTCCCCATATTCCAACCCTTCTCCTTCCCTCCATCCTGGACACTCAAACACAAAAAGGCAAGTTGTTTTCTAAAATTATACAGAGCAAACACTACTAATGGAAAACTACAGCTGGAAACCTTGACATGTCAAAGTTTATGAATGAGTGAAGCTATTTCTCTTAACCACGTTGCTGGAATTTTTCCACTCTCATTTCAATTCAAAATACAGCGTTTATCCCTCTCTCAATCTCTGATGCCCTCCCCTCACACCTCTCTAAGTCGCCTTCAGACCAGCTCAAGGTTTCAGTTCCAAAAGACATCAAAGGCTGATTTCTTAGACTTCCCTACACTCTAGTGGGCAATGCTACTCACATTTCAAGTTCCCAATTATTCAGTATCAGAAAAATAACATTGAAAGTTTATTCCCTTTATTTTTTCCACATGCATACATGTGTTTCTTTAAAGAAAAAAATTATTTTAAAATACTGTTTGTTCTGAGATTCTTGAAAATGTTGTTTTCTCATGGAATAATCTCTAAACCTAATTTTTAAATACGCTGAGAGGCTAGGGGTGTAGCTAGTGGTACAGTGCCTGCCTAATATGAATAAGGGCCTCGGTTCTATCCCCAGCAAATCTATCTGTATATAACTATAGACGTGTTGGATAAACTGGCACGTGGCATCGATAACTCCAAAATGACTGTAAGGCTGGTGTAAGCAACAATTTTCTAACAAGCGGTTGTTCCTGGTTCACATTTGCTTAGAAGTCTCCTTTGCCTCACTTTCAGTGTCATCTTGGGGCTGGGAGATGTAGCTCAGTGCTAGAGCACAGATGTGGGGGAGGCCCTGGGTTCAATCCCCATTGCACGTGCGCACATACAATCGTGTTTTTCATCCAGGAGAATAAGGACCAGCAGCCGCGGTGTTAACCTTCTGCAGGCACACGGAACCTAGTCCCAAAGGTTTGATGCAGGGACTGTTTCCCTTCACAAGAAGAGAGAAGGGAATGGAAGATCTTGTCTACAAGGCACAGATAGGAAAGCAACAACTCTTCCGTAAGGGACCCCAGGATATCTTGGTATCATCGACGCTGAAAATGAAGAAATACATACCCGATCCACTCTCTGGGCGGGCTGCTGCCCAGAGAAAGCATCCTCCAGGTGTGCAGTAGGTATCTTAACTCCTCTCACCCACCGCCCGCCCTTCCTTTCCCCGCCAACACTCACACTGAATACCCAGGCTGTCCAAATTTGTTTAGGGCATCCGTCTTGTAGACACCCCCCAAAAACATGCACCCCAGGACCACGGCCGCGCGCTCTAGGCTGTGCGCTCAGAGATACGTTCCGGGCGAGCACCTGGACTGGTCCTCAGGGATGCGAGGTCGCTAAAAATGAATGGGCGAGCGCTGAGGAGCTCTTGCGACCGCAAGCGAGACTTTCGGAGGAGGGCAACACTAAACTAAGATGGGCACTAGACTAAGAGAGGCAGAATTTTCAAGTTCCCCAAAACTGCGGCTTTCTTCGCTCCGGCCAGGTCACCGGAGTAGGGTGAAGTTCAGCGTGGCGGTACCGCGGTCACCGCGCGACGCTCCCCTCCCCCCCGCCAAGAGACCGCAAACTCCTGTGCAAAGAACAGTAAAAGGCACTCACCTCCACCCATCTCTGAGCCTCGGCGAAAGCCACGGAGAAGTCGGCCTCTGCCTCCTCCACCCCTTTCATGACTAGGGCGAGACAGAAAGCGACAGACTCAGTGGATGCGCGCAGGGCCAGGGGCGTCCCCACGCGTCTCCGCCCGGTGGACGGGGAGGGGTCGGGGAGGGGACGCGGGTCGCCGCCGTCCCGGCCTCTGCTCCGGCTGCGCGTCGCCCGGCTCGCT
This sequence comes from Pedetes capensis, assembly GCA_007922755.1. NCBI lineage: Eukaryota > Metazoa > Chordata > Mammalia > Rodentia > Pedetidae > Pedetes > Pedetes capensis. The sequence goes on from VMDO01006887.1 coordinate 56,382, forward strand.
CTCCTCTTTGTTGCAGTTTAAGTTTAGGAATCTTAGAGTAACTTGGAGACGTTGCCGTCTCGAGACTCAGGAAACCGAACCACGTCCTGAGGGAGCCGAGCGGGCGCGGGCGGAGAAGGAGCCGACGCACGGCGGCGCGGAACACCGGCCGGGACTACAGTTCAGACTTCAAAAGTCGCAGCGTCGGCCGCCGCCCTCCCCGCAGTGGCCCCGCCCCGGCCCGCCAAGTCGCCGCTTCCGTCACCCCCACCCCCACCCCGGCGGCCCCCGGGGGCTCCGAGCCTCGGCTGCCTCCGTGGTCAGAACGTCTGGGCAGCGAGATGCCACCGTCCACCAGGGGGCCGCGGCGCGGGCCACGCTCGGCTCCCACGCCGCCCGCCCGCGCGGACCGCGGCTCCGCCCCGCGGGGATGCGCCCCCGCGCCCGCATCTTTCCAACCTCTGCCCGCCTTCCCTCTCCTCGCAAGCGGCGCCCTCTCGGCTAGCGGCCGCCCGGCCGGCCTGACATACCAGGAATAGCTGCACACAATTGCACCTTTCCGGGCCAAGAAACTTCCCCCGCCGGGACGCAGAGCCGCCCTGCCCGGCCCGTCCCAGCCGGCCGCCCTCACCTGCGCCGGGACCCTACGGTGCGCGGCTCCCGCCGTCCCCACCCCCCAGCTCTCCGCCCCTCACCACCGCCCCGGCCCTCCTGGCGGCAGGTGAGAGTAGTGGACTTGGCACGTGCAGCCTGTTCTCCTCCCGGGGGTCGGGTGGGCCCAGCTCCGCCTCGCTTCCACGTGGGGAAGGTGGAACAGACCTGCCGCTCAATTCCCAGCTCAATTCCCAGCTTAACGCCGAGGGTTCCAGTGAGCCGCCGGGAACTTTGCGTTCCTCCCAACTCTTTCCGGCTCTGTCAGGTTAAGGCCCTTTGATGGCCCTCACACTGAGAGTGAAAACCCTGACCCTTGGTGGTGTGGGTACACTCGGGGGCAGCAGGGTAACAAGTAATTCAGTATCCTCGAGGGCCCTTAGTTGGTGCACAGGACCAAAGCATGAAAGGCACAAAGGTTGGCTACCACAGGTTCTTTTCGTGCCTGCAGCTAAGTCATGTCTTCAGAAAGCAACCAGTCTAGGCTCCATGGGACCTTGCTCAAGGCTGCAGAAACCCTGTCCAGGCCACTCAAGACTTCACCTTCAGAGGACTATAAAGATATATGCCCCTCTTGTGAAAAAGAGCCCTCTATTCTTTTTGTTTGTTTGGCTGGTTGGTTGGTTGGTTACTTTTTGTGATGAAAACCTTCAGACATTGAGTTGAGAGTCTAGTATAATGAACAACTAAAACCTAGCGTCTATATTTAACAATTGTTTGCCCTTTCCCCTATTTTACTTCATCACCTTTTCTGCTGAAGGGTTTTTAAGTTCCATATTATATTTCAACCCTAAGTGTTCCAATAAACATCTCGTCCCGCATTACCATAATACCATTTTCACACTTAACAAAAGCTAACAACTATCACCAATTCATACCCAATCCAGACTCGAATTTCCCTATCTGACCCCAAAATATCTTTTACAACTAATTTACTCAGACCAAGATCTAATTAATGACCATGCACTGCATTTGATTATATCCTTTTTACCCTAGAGGAGCCTCCTTCCTCTCCCCCTTCTCCCTTTTTTGGAATTACATTGTCTTGTTGATATAAACAGGCTGCCTTCTGGATTTGTCTTATGGCTTTTTTGTGGTGTCTTAAACATATTTCTTTCTCTGTACTTCCTGTCTCCTGGAAGTTAGATCTAAAGGCTGGATTGGAACTCATTTACTCTTCTGAATAAAGACCATCTGGATTGGGGTGATGTTTTCTGCTTATTTGGTAAGTTTATTTTTTCTCACCCTTTTTTTCATTGTAACTCTGTAATCAGTGGGTCTGTGAAGAAGAGCTGACAAGCTTCAGGAATACCATTGTTCCTGCTAAAATGGGAGGCCATTGACTGAACCATCTCTGCCTCCTGCCTGCACTCTGATCAGGCCAAACGCAAGAAGAGGATGGAATGATGAAAGAAACTAGGAATCTCTTTCTCTCTCTTTGGCTATCCAAGAACTGCTCTGTTAAATATTTAGTGAATACCTTATGCATGTGAAGCACTCGATATTGTAAGTGATAGAAAAATTAAAAAATTACAGACCCTGAAGCTATGCATTCCCAGTCCAGTAAAAGGACAGACATTCTGCAAGCTTCATAAGGGTTGCTGTCACCATAATTAGTATTGGTGGTGGTGGTGGGTGCTGTGGAGTCAGGTTCCACTCATGGCAACCCTCATAGGGTTTTCAGTGGCTTATTGTTTCAGGAGTGTGTTGCCACATTCTTCTCCCATTTTTGTGGTGCTGGGGATGGAACCCAAGGCCTCTGAGAGCACAGTATGGTACTCTGCCAACTGAACTAAACCCAAGCCTCATATTTTTATTCAAAGCTACCACCCTGTACCCTGATGGTTAGCCTTGGAGGCAACAGCCCAGGATGTTAAATGCACAGGCTTGGGAATCTGAAGCAGTTAGGTTACCGTGTTACCAGAACCTCTGCGCTGCAATTTCTTCATCTGAAAAATGTGGAAATAATAACTATTTCGAAGGATTATTGTGAGAAATACGATGGTGGATGTAAAAGTCGAGGGCATGCTTATCATGGAGGCATTCCATAAATGATGGTTATTTGCCTTTGGACATGAGCACTTCCCCCCAGCCTCCCTACACCACATCACATTTTTCCTACTAAATGGAGATTTCTAGTCTTTGTTCAAATACGTATATAGTTATATGGAAAAGGCTGTAGGGCATTGCACATTCTGTTTCAAGCCAACTCAGGGACCAGCCATTGCTGTCTCTTTAATGTTGCAAGTTTGCAACTCAGAGGATCCAGATAGAACTCTTTGCCTCCTAATGTCAGTCACGACAGTGTTACATCCTTCTGGAAAGTTTGTACACGTTTATAGAGAAAAGTTCCAGGTTCTCAGAGAGTGGAGCAGTACTCTAGGTGCTGAGCTAAACACCAGCCCTGTGAGGGTCTCTGTGAGTTGGGCATGACTCGACAGCACTTAACCCCACCAACAACAACACAGAGAAAAGTATCTGCCTTAAGTGTTTGAAATAAAATCCACAATAAAAATTTTTTAAATATATTTTCCAAAAGAAATTGAGGTACCATTCAATATTTAAAAATATAAAACAGCTGGGTGTGGTGACTCGCCCTTGTAATCCCAGTAACTCACGAGAGAGGCAGGGAGACAGCAAGTTCAAGGCTGGAGGCAGCCTGTGTAACTTAGCAAGACCCGGCCTCGAAATAAAAAATTAAAAAGTTGGCTACAAATGCCACTCAGTGGTAGAGCACTTGCAAAAGTATGTGTGAGGCCCTGGGCTAAAACCCAAGTACCGCAAAATAAATAAATAAATATAAATAAACAATAAAAACATAAAACAGAGCTAGGCAAGGAGGCATAGACTTGTAGTCCTGGCACTCAGTAGTAGTCGGAGGCAGGAGGATCACTAGTTAGAGGCCAGCCTGAGCTGCATGAGACCCTATCTCAAGAGAAAAAACAAAACAAAAAACAAAAAACCCAGAACAGTTGTTTTAACAATGAAATGTACTATTGGTAGGGGAAAAGGACACAATCTTTATGGAAGGTCATTGGCAATAAATATCAAATGTTTTTTGAATGCTCATGCTCTATTACAACAGTTCTGTTTCTGAGAATGTATCCCTAAGGCTAAGAGCACAGGCATACGTACAAAATGAATGTCTGAGGCAGTTATAGAGATGGCACATCCAAATTTCCTTCAGAGGAAGACTTGTCCAGCCCTGGGGAGTGCAGTCACCAGGCACTCCCAGATAGCAATCCCTCCAGGGTTGACCTTAAGAGCAGAAGGCAGCCTCACCTGAGGTCAGGCCCCTCCCAGAGCAGCTGTCCTCTGTTGAGCAAATGACTTGAGGTAGAAAAGCCCACCTATTTCCACCCAAACAGGAACACAGCTGCTGGGCTTTGTCAATGGACCCTGGGGTCTGTGGAGGCTTTGGTTTTGCTTCTCCCTCCCCCATGCATGCTTCTTCACTCTTCCATTCACAGTGGGCAATCCCTATGAATGTCTTCTACCTCAAACACCATTTGCGGTAACTTCTGAAGGACAGAAACTGATGGCATCAAGCATCATTTGTTAAAAATAAGAATTCAAAACAATCAAAGCCTCCAATAATCGAGAAGGTGGGATAAATTATAATTCTCCCCTAAAGTGAGATACTGTGCTGTCATTAAAAATGGAAAAGGCTGTTCAATGATCCAGAAAGTCCTACCTTCTCAAGAAGCTGAGGACACACTGGGCAATAGTAAGACTCTTTTCCAAATGGGGGCTGGGATTTAGCTCAGTTTGTAGAGCGCTGCACTGCAGTCTGTGAGATCCGAGTTCAATTCCCAGCACCGCAAAAATGGGAGAAAGACCTGGCAATCCACTCCCAAGGCAATCCAGAAACAGCCATTGAAAACCCTATGTGTCAGATACCGACTTGATGGCACCCAACAACAACAACAACAACAACTGTGCTGTTGAGTCGGTATCCGACTCATAGCGACCCTCACAGGGTTTTCAATGGCTGACTGTTCCGGGATTGCCTTGGGAGTGGACTGCCAGGTCCTTCTCCCATTTTTGCGGTGCTGGGAATTGAACTCGAGACCTAAGAGACTGCAGCGCAGCGCTCTACCAACTGAGCTAAATCCCAGCCCTGAGCTAAATCCCAGCCCCAACAACAACAACAACACTTCGGAAAATTCAAATACCAGAGCACCTAATTGTACTCATGAGGAATCTATACGTGAACCAGGAAGCAGTTGTTTGAACAGAACAAGGAAACACTGCCTGGTTTAAAGTTGAGAAAGGTGTGCATCAGGGCTGTATTCTTTCACGTATCTCTTCAATTTATATGCTGAACCAATAATCCAAGAAGCTGGGCTTTATGAGGAAGAACGCAGCATCAGGATTGGAGGAAGACTCATTGCCAACCTGCGTTATGCAGATGACACAGCTCTACTTGCTGAAAGTGAAGAAAATTTAAAACATTTACTGATGAAGATCAAAGATCACAGCATTCAATAAGGGTTGCGACTAAACATCAACAAAACAAAAATCTTTATGACTGAGCCAGTACACAACTTCACAATAAATGGAGAAAAGTTTGAGGTTGTCCAAGATTTTGCTTTGCTTGGCTCTATAATCAACACCCATGGAAGCAGCAGTCAAGAAATCAAAAGACGCATTGCTCTAGGAAAAGCTGTAGCAAAAGATCTCTTTAGAGTATTGAAAAACAAAGATGTCACATTGAAGACAAAGGTGCGCCAACTCATGCCATGGTATTTACAATCACATCATATGGTTGTGAAAGCTGGACATTGAACAAGGGAGACAGGAGAAGAATTGATGCTTTTGAATTATAGTGCTGGAGATGGTCTATTGAGTATACCATGGACTGCCAAAAGAACCAACATATCTGTCCTAGAAGAAGTGCAACCAGAGTGCTCCTTGAAAGCAAGAATGGCTAGACTGTGACTTACATATTTGGGGCATGTAGTCAGGAAAGCACAGTGCCTAGAGAAAGACATCATGTTTGGGAGAGTGGCGGTCAATGAAAAAAAGAAAAACCCTCCACCTGATGGATTGACACAGTGTTTGCAACAATGGGCTTAAATATAAATAAGATCATGTGCCTGGCACAGAATCAGGAAGTGTTTCGATCTGCTGTACATAGTGTTGGTATGAGTCAGACTAGACTTGATGGCACCTAACAACAACAACTATTTTCCAAGTCTTTTTGAAAGATATATATATATATATATATATAACTTTTTAAATATATTAACACATACATTACTTCTATAAATGCAAAAACTTGTATGAGACAAATATATGTCCAAATTTGACTTTCTATCGCCTTCCACAAGTTTCACCTTCCTCCAGCCTTCCCTGACATGGTAAATGGTTGTTGTTGCTGTTGTTAGGTGTGACCCTATGTACAGCAAAACAAAACACTCCCTATTCTGTGCTAGGTACACAGTCTTATCTATGCTTAAGCCATTGTTGCAGTCACTGTGTCAATCCATCTGGTGAAGGGTTTTCCTTTTTTTCTTTGACTTGCCACTCTCCCAAACATGATGCCCTTCTCCAGGGATTGGTCCCTCCTGGATACATGTCCAAAATAAGTAAGACAGTCTGGCCATCTTGCTTCCAAGGAGCATGCTGGTTGCACATCTTCTAAGACAGATCTGTTGGTTCTTTTGGCAGTCTGTGGTATATTTAATATTCATCTCTAGCACCATAATTCAAAAGTATCAATTCTCCTCTTGTCTCCCTTGTTCAATGTCCAGCTTTCACAACCATATGATGCAACTGAAAATACCAAGGTATGAGTCAGGTGTACCTTCATGTTCAGTGTGACATCTTTACTTTTCAATACTTTGAAATACTTCAATCTTTTGCCACAGCTTTTCCCAAAGCAATGCATCTTTTGATTTCTTGATTGTTGCTTCTGTGGGTGTTGATTGTAGAACCAAGAAAGCAAAATCATGGACAACTTCTATCTTTTCTCCATTTATCATGAAGTGGCATACTGACCCAGTTGTAAGGATTTTTGTTTTGTTGATATTGAGTCACAGTCCATACTAAAGTAAATGTTTCAAATCTTCTTTATCATCATCAAGCAGAGTTTTGTCATCTGCATAGCACAGGTTGTTAATCAGTCTACCTCCAATCCTGATGCTGTGTTCTTCTTCATAAGGTCCAGCTTCCTGGATTATTTTCTCTGAATAGAAATTGAAAAGATTTGGTGAAAGGATACAGCCCAGATGCACACCTTTCTTGACTTTTAAACTAAGCAGTGTTTCCTTGTTCTGTTCAAACAGCTGCCTCATGTACCATGTACAGATTCCTCTGAGTACAATTAGATGCTCTGGTATTCTCATTCTTCAAAGTGTTATCCATAATTTGTTATGATCCACACAGTCAAATGCTTTTGCATAGTTGATAAAATATACACATCTTTCTGATATTCTCTGCTTTCAGCTAACATCCATCTGACATAAGCAATGATGTCCCTGGTTCCCTGCCCTTTTCGGAATCTGGCTTGATTTTCTAGCAGTTCCTTATCTATATAATGCTGCAGTCGCTTTTCAATGATCTTTAGTAAAATTTTGCTTGTGTGTGATGTTAATGAGATTGTTCAATAGTTTCCACATTCAATTGGATCCCCTTTCTTGGGAATAGGCACAAATATGGATCTCTTCCACTCAGTTGGTCAGGTAGCTGTTTGCCAAATCTTTTAACACAAACATGTGAACACCTCCAGTGCTGCACAGGTTTGTTGAAATACCTCTATTGGTACTCCATCAGTTCCTGGAGCCTTGTGTTGTGCCTATTCCCTCAAGGCAGCTTCTACTTTGTCCTTCAGTACTACAGGTTACTCATCATATGCAACCTCTTAAAATCATTGGTCATCAACCAATTCTTTTTTGTATAATGACTCTGTATTCCTTCCATCTTCTTTTGATGTTTCCTGCATCGGTTAACATTTTCCCTATAGATTCTTTCACTACTGCCACTCAAGCCTTGAATTTTTTCTTCAGTTCCTTAAGCTTTTGAAACACAGAGTGTGTTCTTCCCTTTTGGTTTTCTGTCTGGAGCTCTTTGCACATGTCATTAAAATATTTGATTTGGTCTTCTCGAGCTGCCTTTTGAAATCTTCTGTTTAGTTCCTGAACTTCATCATGTCTTCTTTTTACTTTAGCTGCTTCACATTCAAGGGCATGTTTCAGAGTTCCTTGGGACATGTAATTTGGTCTTTTCTTTTGTTTCTGTCTTTTTAATAACCTTTTGCTTTCTGCATCAATGATATCTTTGATGTCATGCCACAACTTGTCTGGTTTTCTGTCATTTGTGTCTCATGCATTAAACCTATTCTTGAGGGGGGTCTCTGAACTCAGGTGGGATATACTCAAGGTCATACCTTGGCTCTTATATACTTGTTCTAACTTTCTTCAGCTTCAGTTTGAATTTGCATATGAGCAATTGATGGTCTGATCCACAGTCAGCACCTGGTCTTGTTCTGACACTTGATATGGACCTTTTTTATCTTTTCTTTCCACAAATGTAGTCACTTTTGTTCCTGTATGTTCTATCTGCTGAAGTCCATTTGTATAGTCACCATTTATGTTGGTAAAAAAATGTATTTGCTATGAAAAGGTCATTGGTCTGACAAAACTCTGTCATGGGATCTCTAGCATCATTTCTGTCCCCAAGGCCATAATTTCCAACTACTGAGCCTTCTTCTTTTTTTCCAACTGTGCATTCCAGTCGCCAGTAATTGTCAGTACTGATTGCATGTTTCATCTATTTCACATTGCAGAAGCTGGTAGAAATCTTCCCTGTCTTCATTTGTGGTCTTAGTGGCAGGTGTGTAAATTTGAATAACAGTCATATTAACTGGCCTTCCTTGTAGGCATATGGATATTATTCTATCACTAGCAGCATTGCATTTCAGGACAGATCTTGAGATATCTTTTTTGATGATGAGTGCAATCCCATTTCTCTTTACTTTATCATTCCCAGGATAGTAGACCATGATTATCTGACTCAAAATGGCCCATGCCAGTCCATTTTAGCTCATTGATGCCTAGAATGTCAATGTTTATGTGCTCCATTTCTCTTTTAATGATTTCTAATTTTCCTAGATTCATACTATGTACATTCCATGTTCTAATTATTAATGGATGTTTACAGTTGTTTCTCCTCATTTTGAATGTGCCACATCAGCAAATGGAGATCCCTGGGGCTTTACTCTATTTCTGTCATCACGGCAGACTCTGTTCTGAGGAGGCAACTCTTCCCCACTAGTTTTTTGAATGCCTTCCAACCTGGGGGATTCATTTTCTGGCACCATATCTAACAGTGTTTCTCTGCTATACACAAGGTTTTCAATGGCTAGTTGTTTCAGGAGTGAGTTGCCACATCCTCCTTCCTAGTCTGTCTTAGTCTGGAAGCTCAGATGAAACCTGTCCACCATGGATGACCCTGCTTATATCTGGGATACTGGTGGCATAGCTTTCAGCCTCAAAGCAACATGCAAGCCCCCACAGTATGACAAACTGACACATGTGTGGGGGATGGTAAATGGTTCCATGCCTAAAATTTTGGTATCATGCTGGATTTCATCTCTCACCCCATGTCCACCCTATTCCAAGTCTTGTCAATTTTGTGTCCTATATGTTTCTCCAATTGACCCTATTCTCCACAGACATTTTTATTTCCTTAGTTCAGGCCCTCATTGGCTTTCAGCTAGATTTCAGAAATAGTATGACCTCCCTGAAATGAAAGTCTGATCCTTCCACCAACACTCTGCCCACCACCACCTCCCCCAGTTAACCTTTCCTCAGAGAACTCCCAGCTGCCTCTTAGGACTATCTGACAGCTGTGTGCCTTCAGGATCTGCTCCTGGCCACTTCTCTAATCATGTCTCAACCCATGCCTCCAGAAATGTGCTTCTCTCCCTCTCTTTGCCTGGCTTTCCCATGCTATTCTCTCAGGCTCAATTCAGGTCTTCTCAGAATCATTCAAGTGATCTGGTGACTAACAAGAATTGAAAGAAGAGACAAGTACAGTGGGAATTATTCTAAGACAAGAATTGAATTTTGCACTGTGCTTCGTTATTGTTTTTAAAAAGTGTCTGCCCTTATGGATTCACAGATAACTAAAATTGGATTATCAGTATACGTCTTGTGCTTTTATAACAGCTTACTTCTCAGGGACAGTCAGTCCTAAAAGGTAAGTAAATAATATAATAAACATAATAATAATTATAATTATCCCATCTCTATTCTATGTCAACCTACAAAAATACATCCTTCAGTGTTAGTGATGAAAGGATTATGATGTTGTCAGTACTTATATAATAGTATTCAGAAAAATAGGTTCACTTCTATGTTTGGAAATGGAAGCCAGAGAGAAAAATGCAGCCCAAATAGTACAGATAATCATTAAGAAATGAACATAGCAGAGGAAATGTGGATGTGCCAGAAAGCATAAGGAGAAAAAAATAAAGTGCATTCCACATTATATCACACGCCAAAAGGCAGACAGACGTTAAGAAAGTTTTTAGTACAGCCTTACGCTGATGAGTGCTTTGCCCAGGGTCAAGGGCAGGGGTCCTAAATTTGTCTTTCTGAAGCTGCTGGATGGTTAACCGAGAAGGGAGAGACAAGGAGATGAGAAGCCCTTGGTTCTTATCGACCTTCCCCTGGATCACAGACATGTCATTAAGAGATCAACTGAGATGGTAACTTTCAAAACATGAGAGCAACCCCATAATTTGTAGAGCAGTTGGTTATTTTCTTCCTACAATAAAAGTCTTTAGAGATTTTTTGGTTCTTTTTTTCTTTTTCTATTTTTTTTTTCCTTTTTAACATGTAGAGGGGTTTCCCATCATTAGACTCAAATTATTTAACATGAATCTAATGTCTTTTTTAAAGGCCTCCCATTCTAGCCTGAATCACAAAACCACATTTTAATCCTCTAAGTGATAGCAGTGAGATCAAAAGGACTTACCCTAGAATTAGCTTTAAAATAAACTATTGGGACTTCTGGGAAAGAATGTGTGTTTACTGAACTTCTCTTCCTGAAGCCCAGTGACACAAATAAAGTCTATATGTTCCCTACAAGGATATCTTTCGTAAGGATAACCAAAGTTAAAATAATCAAGTCCAGTTTTCCCTAAAACATTTCTATTTTTTTCTTTGTGTTTTTCTCTTTTGGTAGAAAGTTTCTACCTGACCTCTCATTAACTTCATTTGATAAAAAAGTTTATGATTGGCTCAAACTGTTCTGCTAAAAAGACAAGGAAAAGGACATAAGCACAGAATATATTGCATTATTAATACTTTAGAATTGTAATAGTTGCTGGGCATGGTGGTGAACATCTGTAACCCCAGCTACTTGGGAGGCTAAGGAGGGAGGATTGCAAGTTCAAGGCCATCCTAGGCAGGTTAGCAAGACCCAGCCTCAAAATAAAAAATTAAAAAGGCCAAGGGTGTAGCTCAGTGGTAAAGTGTTTATATACCATGCACAAGCCCTGGGTTCAAACCCCACTCCTGCCAAAAAAAAAAGAAAAAAAAAAAAACAGAGAAAAAATGAACAGAAATAACAATTCTTGTTGCATTCTGAAGTTGGATCCAGAAAGGATCCACTATAGGAAATTTGTAAAAGCTCAAACTATGTTTTTTTATAATAATTCTCCCTATTCTGGGCTGGGGATATAGCCCTGTGGTAGAGTGCCTGTCTAGCATGTGTGAGTCCCTGGGTTTAATTTCCAGCACTGCCCCCACCCCAAATAATACTCCTTATTCTGTGAATAGTAGGTAGATGTGATTAATATTTTAGCTTCAAAAAGGGAAGGGTAAGCCGGGTGCGGTGGTACACACCTGTAATCCCAGTGGCTTGGGAGGCGGAGGCAGGAGGATCACAAGTTCGAGACCAGAGACAGTCTGCATAATTTAGCAAGACCCTGTCTCAAAAAAGTAAAAAAATGGGCTGAGGGTGCACCTCAGTGATCCAGCACTTGCAGAGCATGCAAGCATGAGGCCCTGGGTTCAACCCCGCAGAACCACAAAAAAAAGGGGGGGGGGAAGGGTAGCACTTATGTCAACAATGATGTATTATACACTTAAAAAAAATCTTTTAAGAGAGTAGTTCTCATGTTTACCACAATGCAATTTTTAAAATGAAAAACAAAATTTAAAGAAAGGATGGAAGATTATAGAACTCACTGGCCTGAAAGTCGAGTCAAGTTATACCATTGTGTTTTCACTACTACCATTCTGAGCCTCCATGGTATAATCACAGTGATCTCAACAAACCTCACTCACCTCTACACAGTGTGAACAAAACTTACAGAGAGCTATGAACTGAAGTACCTGGCTGTTGGTCAAAGTTCCAGCGCAGCCATGAAATCTGTCTCTAGGGAGACAGGCTGGTACTCTTCAAGGACTGCCAATAATCACAAGAGAAGAGACCTGGCTTGGAACCAGCTCAGTCAGAAGATTCTCTAGGAAAGAAGGCGATAGGCTTTCCCTGAGCTTGGAATGCTCATAATGATCAGGAATGAAAACACCTAGCCTGTGAGGAAATCCATCAAAGCTTTCAGACTAGGAATATCCAGGTCTCTATTAAAATCATCTTTAGTCCCTATGGAAAGAAATAGACCAGTCAGGCCAAATTAGTCAAGCCAGTGCTAAATAACTGGAGTTTAAAAAAAAAAAAATACATGGCACTGAGGCTTTCTCTGGACAAACAGTGAACACATCTGTCTATTGTTACATTTCTGCTTACTGAGAAAATTAACTGGGCAGGAAGGCCTGTCTAAGGCTTTGATATGTATGAAGGCCACACACACACACACACACACACACACACACACACACACACACACACACACACACGCCCCTTCTGATAGATCTTTGCATAGTTAAAAGCAGCAGACAAGGTTATATGACTATTATATGAAGAAATATTATAATGGCTTCCATTTTATTTTTGCAGAAATAAATCTCTGAACATGGTCTAGATAATCAGAAGAATATGAGAAGAAAAGCCTAAAACTATTTCATTTATTAGGGACAGGAAAAACTCTTTGCTAGGTATGTTGGCTTTAGAGAAACTTAATGTAGGCTCTAGAGAAGCCCTAGACTTAGACTGACCAATCCTTGAGAATAATTGTTTGACTATGGAGAATCTTGTGTGAGTGTGTATTTTATCCAAAGGTACTTGTTGTTATTAGGTGCTGTCGAGTCATGTCCGACTCATAGCGACCCTCATAGGGTTTTCAATGGCTGACTGTTGCGGTATTACCTCGGGAGTGGATTGCCACATTCTCTCCCATTTTTGTGGTGCTAGGAATTGAACTCTGGACCTCAGGGACTGCAGAGTGGTGCTCCACCAACTGAGCTAAATCCCAGGCCCCAAAGGTACTTAGAAAAGACCAAAAGAAACCAAGAAGAATAAGAAAAGTGATATTTACCTCAGAGTGGTCCAGAAGTCTATAGCCATACCACCATGGCCTCAGATCTCAGATCTCAGAAGCTAAGCAGGCTCAGGACTGGTTAGTCCTTACATGGGAGAACACCTGGGAATACTGCGTGCTCTATGGTTGGGAGAAGGACTCGGCAGTCCACTCTTGAAACAATCAACCATCAAAAATCCCATGAATAGTAGAGAGAGACACTGACAGTATTGCCATTCATGGCACAATGTCAGATAGTGTTTTGTCTGTTGTAGAGAGGGTCACTATGAGTAGGGCCAGACTTGATGGCACCTACCAACAACACTGGTCCAGAAAACTCAACACAGACAGCACTTGTCATGGCAACAGCTATCCCATATTCTTCCAATACAGATATCCACTGTCATCCCTACCATCTCTACCACAACTCAGACCCTGGAACACGTATTCCTGTGCAGATCGTTCTTCCTGAGTGTGTCTAGTGAACCTTAGAGTGAAACCAACTCCTACGGTATATTCTTAAAGTGAAGCAGAGCTAGGCCACATGAAACATTTATGAAAGGTGCTGTCTCCAACAAGGCCCATCCCAACGTAAAGCATAAAGGCCAGGAGGCCAGAGACCTGCAAGGAGTCTAACCTTTTTGCCTTAGATTTCCAGAATTTTTTTCAATCTCTGAATTCATATCCCTGTAAAATCTTATGTCTGGGAAAACTAAAACACCAATGTAGGAAGAGAATGAAAATTTACTAGTGAATCAGGTGTGGTAGTGCACACATGTAATTCAAGCACTCAGTAGGCTGAGGCAGAATGATCTAAATTCAAAGCCAGCCTGGGCAACAGAGAGAGAACTTGTCTCAACAAAACAATACAAATCAAAACAAAAACCCAAAAGACAAAAGATAAAAACATGAAAAACCCTCTAATTATCCAATAGTTATTGAACAACAAATATTTTACTGAGTTTCTAAGGCACTATACTAATTAGCATGGGAGAAGGACATGGCAATCCTCTCCTGAGGCAACCCTGAAACAATCAGCCATTGAAAACCCTTGAGGAGCTGGGCATGGTGGCACATGCCTGTAATCCCAGTGGCTGGGGAGGCAGAGGCAGGAGGCAGGAGCATAGCTAGTTCGAGATCAGAGGCAGTGTGCATAACTTAGTGAGACTCTGTCTCAAAAAAAAAAAAAAAAGGGCCGGGGTTGCAGCTCAGTAGTCCAGCACTTGCAAAGCATGCAAGAACGAAGCCCTGGATACTGCAAAACAAACAAACAAACAAAACAAAACAAAAAAACCCTATGAGGGTCAATATGAATCAGACATGACTCTGTGGCACCTAACAACAACAATACTAATTAGCAGAGATGCAAAGATAAGTAAATGCTTGCCCCACCTGAAAACCCAATTATGTACCCAGTAAAATGCTAAAAATATTTTAAGTTTAATTCAAATTTTAGGGACACTTGAACTATATTTGCTATTTTATTGACTTGAAGAAATTTCAAATCACTTAAGAAATTGCAATGTAAAATTAATCGTTCATTTTAACTTCTACAACAAAATAATCTCCTCCTCCTTGTCCTTTCTCCTCCTCCTCCTCCTCCTCCTCCTCCTCCTTTTTGTCCTCCTCATCTTTTGCCTTCTACTCTTCCTCCTCCTCCTCCTCTCTATTATGTCTCTCTATGGAGCCCAGCTTAGAATTCACTTTGCAGCTTCTCCTACCTCAGCCTCCCAAGTAGCTGGGCCTTACAGGTGTACACCACCACACTCTGCTTACAGCAAAATAATTTTTATTTTATTTGTGCCAGCAAAATTCTTTACCAAAGAGGTGCTTTAGTCATTAAGCCCCAGTGGCCAGAAAGTTTGCTAGAAGCTAAATTAAAAATCAGAATTTATTCTGCTTTCATTTGGTGTACTGATATATTCAGCCAACACAATGAGAGAAAAAGACTCTTCTAATGCATAATTCCATCATTCAGAGTTAATATTAGTATATTCTATGTTTACATCAGATCTTTTGAACAAATCTAATGTCAGGTTAGGATAGTGGTTGTAAATCAAAGTGATCCCCATTCCAAGCATCTATTTCTGGTTTGATCCTTGGGAAAGAGCTCTAGGTTTATAATTCTTAAAGCTCTTAAACACATGGTTAGAGTAGAAGCATTTTAATTATGAAGGTAGTACTTAAAGACAATTACAAAATTTGAAGAAAGAATGAGAAAAACTTCAAAGCAAAATCCAGCAGGATCTTAATAATACTGGGCACTCCAGCTATACCACTTTTTGGAATATACCTAAAGGAAGATAAGTCATTATACCACAAGGACACCCGCATTTCCATGTTCAGTCCAGCACTCTTCACAATTGCAAGGGTATGGAATCAACCCAGATGTCCATCAACAGATGATTAGATTAAAATGTAGTATATATACACAATGGACTATTGTTCAGCAGTAAAGAAGAATGAAATTACATCATTTTCAGCAAAATGGATGGAACTGGAGATCATCATTTTAAGTGAAATAACCTAGACTCAAAAAGAAATATCACGTTCTCATTCATATGTGCGAAGTAGATCTACGTTAAAGAAAAAATATATAATATATATAATTGTATACCTATATAGATACATAAAATGTTCATACCTAAGATTGGAAACTATAAGGGGATCCAACATGAGGTGGGAGGGAGGCAAGGGGAGAGAGTCGGGGAGGGGGAAGGCAAGGGAGAAGTTGGGATGGGAAGGAGGAACAACATAGTGAGGTAAAGAGGCAGGGAACAAGTATAAAATGCTGGATGTAACTCTATGAAAATCCCATAACTAATCCCGGTATAGTGTATGCAATTTTTAAAAAATCATTGTATACCCCATAAATGTCTACAACTATTGATACATGCTGCACAAGAAGTTTTTGTATATTTAAAGAGATGACAATGTTAACAACCCCGTTTTAATAATTGCATACTGTGTATATGAACTAAATTATCATTCTGTAGCCCATAAATATGTACAATCAAAATTATACAAAACGTAATAATAATGGGCACGCAAACTTGGATTCCACCTGACCTTGAGTAGTTTGGTTGACATTTGTGCATGCCTTTTCACCTTGACTGTGAAAGCACCTTACAAACTACAACTTGCCTTGCGTTATCTACACATCTTCCAATAGTTAGGCAGTATTCTACCAGTGCAAGGGATGAACCAAGAATATAAAATTGACAAAATAGGGTTAAAAATTTTCAATCTTTTTTTTTCTTCTTTTTTCTTTTTTCTTTCTTTTTTTTCTTCCTTTCTTTCTTTTTTTTTTTTTTTTTTTTTTTTTTTTTTTTTTTTTTTTTTTTTTTTTTTTTTTTTTTTTTTTTTTTTTTTTTTTTTTCAGTCCTAGGGAGCTAAACTCAGGGCTTCACACATGCTTTGCAAGTATTCTACCACTGAGCTGCACCACCAGCCCTTTTATTTTTTATCTTGAAGCAGGGTCTCCCTAAATTACACAGGCTTCCCCTGTCCTCAAACTTGCAATCCTCTTGCCTCAGCCTCCTGAGTCGCTGGCATTATAGGTGTGCACCACCCAAAATTTGTAATTTTATGGCTACCAATAATAAAAAATCAAGAACTCAGAACTCTTTTCTCAATTGTAAGAAGTCCAATTGTAAATAGTGAAAATATTGTATACTCTACTTTTCTTCAAAGCAGTTGGATTAAAAGTGTAAATAGTTTACACCATCCCCATATGCTGAATTTATTTGACCTTGTTCTGTCACTCTGGCACCATACTGAAATTCATCAAAATCTAAATAGCTATAAATGAAGCATAAACTGTAAGAATAATTTGAAATGTAGAAATAATTGCTCAGGGTGATTTAGATTCTATAAACATAGTTATCAAAAAGAAAAATAGCATTCTTGGCCCATAAGAATAAAAGATTCAGATAAAAATGTTTTCCTAATGAGCAGTGTGCTGAAGTATAGTATTATTAAAGGAAAGGCCAAAATTCCAATCATCCTTGCTAAATTGCATGTCTGCTAACTTCAGCTATTTTGGTTCTTTTTTTTTTTTTTTTAAATTAAACCATTTCCAAGTCACAGAAGAAATATGCGTGGTTCCTCTGTGCCTGCAAATGAAATGTAATCTATTCCATCTCCTTATTTAAGTTATCTTTAAAAAGATAAATATGATGATTCAGGAGAAAAATGTTAAAACTACTTTCACTGTAACTGTATTGGGGTAATAGTAATAATAATAATTGCTGCCATTTGTGAGTCTTGGCCTGTATGTATTTCATTTATAATTCTCATACAAAACCTGCCTGCAAGTGCTTTTGCCTATGATGTTAAAATTTACCTAATGTCTTGGTCAGCTGTACCAGCCTGGCGTTTGACCCCATCAAATCACAGAAGCTAAGCAGGGTCGGGCCTGGTTAGTCCTTAGATGGGAGACCGCCTGGGAATACTGGGTGCTGTAGGCTTGGGAGAAGGATTTGGCAGCCCACTCCAAAACAATCAGCCATTGAAAACCTTATGAATAGCAGAGAAGCACTGACACAATGCCCAGCATGGCACAGTGTCGGGGAGTGTTTCCTTCTGTTGTACATAGGCTTGCTATGAGTTGGACCCAACTCAACAGCACCTAACAACACAACAACAAGGTCTTCATCAGAGCTAAGATTAAAACCAGGTCTCACACCAAAGTCTGAACGTGTTCATGATGCTTTGACTTTTAGAAAATTGTTAAAGATCCTAAAAATGTCCCTCTCTGTCTTTTCTTTTTTGTAGAATCACTAACTTCATTTGCCATAATTTCAGTATCATGCCACCAATCAAGCACTCTGAGAGCACCAGAATTCTATATTATCAAGGCCAGAAGTTTTATAATGAAGTAATTCCCATAATGCAACCATGTAGTGGGTGCTATGGTTTGGATATGGATAGTGTGCCCCAATGTTTCCTGTGTTGAAATTTTATCCCATTGTGAGGTGTTAAGAGTGGAAACTTAATCTGACTGTTTTGTTTAGAGGTAGGACATAGAAGAAGAGATTAGGATTAAAATCATTAGGGTGAAGGCCTTACTATTGGATCTTGGTGACTTTATAAGAAGAGAAAGAGAGAAGTGATACACAACATGCACTCCACCTTTCTTGCTATGTCATGTCTTGGGACCGTGCCAGCAAGAAGGCCATCCGTAGATGCAGGCACTGAACCCTGCACTTCAGATCTGTGAACCCCAAAGAATCTTCTTTTAGTTAAAACTAAACCAGCCTGTAGTCAGGGATTTAGCTCAGTTGATAGAGCACTACTCTGTAGTCTCTGAGGTCCTGAGTTCGATTCCCAGCACCACAAAAATAGGAGAAGGACATGGCAATCCACTCCTGAGGCAATCTCAAAACAGCCATCAAAAACCCCATGAGAGTCACTATGAGTTGGACACGACTTGACAGGACCTAATAACAACTGGTTTCCGTCTGTACTATGGTGTTATTGGCAACAGAAGACTAGCTACAACCATGGGAAAAGGAGTCTAATTGGATATTAGGAAATTATTTTCTTCCCATAAAATTCTTTGGAAGCCAAGCATGGTGGCACATGCCTATAATCCAAGCACTTGGGAGGTTGAGGCAGGAGGATCACAGTGAGTTCAAGGTCAGCCTGGGCTACAAAACAAAACAAAAACCTCTATGGAAGAGGTATCTCTTCCTCTTGTTCTTCTTTAACTGGGCTCTAGAAAATCAAAGTGTGATCCTGGGGCTAGCAGCCTTGAGTATCTGGATGCTAGTTAAAAATGGATAATCTTAGGCCTCACCTACCAGCTGAGTTAGAATTTGCATTAATAAGACCTGGAATCCTATATCTTGATTAAAGTTTGAAATGCCTAGCAAGATAATACACACCCACTGTAAGTCTCTCAAACATTCTATTTCTTTCTTATGTTTTCAATTTCTCTCTGTTGGTTTGTTTTTACCTCACACAGAAGCACTCTTTTTAAAAAGCACTCTGGTGATCCTGCATACCTTCACCCCCAGCTATGACTGCATTTCACTTCCTTTCTCAACCAGGTGCCTTGAAGAGGGTCTCTATACTCCCTATGTCTGTATCTCTCCTCTCCATGCCACAGTACACTACAGAATGATCACCTACCATGCATTATCTGGCTGTTCCTATATGCTAAACACTGTCTTAGACTCTACAAATGAAATAGTGTGATCTTTGTCCTCAAATGACCACTGCAGAAATTGCTTCCTCAGAGATCACTACTGATCTCCGTGAAATTACAATTCCAATGGATAACACTTCATACATTATCAACTAGGAGAATATAGCTGCCATTACTAAATCATATAATAAAGATTTTTGCAAAACTTCAGAGCAATGCCGCTCTTCCACCTTCTTAAAGTTATTTTAGTAAATATGCTATTTATGTTAATATGCTGAGTTTATTTTTATTTTAAAATGAACAAATATTCTTAAAATTTGTTTTCATCTCTAATACTTAGAGTCAACAGCTATCTGGGCTCCTTAGTAAGTTTTAGCAGTGTATGGGGTTCTTGAGACCAAAAAATTTTGAGAACTGAATTCTATTTTAAAATCAAGCTAAACCACAACTGTAGTACCTCAGCTACTTGGGAGGCTGAGGCATCAGGATCACTTAAATTGCACAAATTCATGAGTTCAATACCAGTCTGGGTGAAATAGCGAGACCTTGTTTCAGACAAAAGAAAGCAAAAATTGCACAGATATGAATAAATTGACCTAAGCATTTTTCTCCTATGTTAATTTAGCTTAAGTAATTAGTCCTGCAAAACAAAAGCCTTCAATAGAATCTTTGTAGTAAATGCAGCATATGCTTTAGCCTTTTGAAAATGGCCTTTTGAAATAGCCTTTTGAAAATGAAAAAAAAAGGAAAACTAAAACAATAAGATGAATAGTTGGCTTTAAACATTCTTTCTGTGAGTTTATTTTGCCCACAAGCCATGTTTTCAAAGTCCCCCAAATAAAATCAGTACTATTATGTTCTTTGGGAGAAGGACCTGGCAACCCCCTCCCAAAAATCAATCTGCCATTGAAAACCCTATGAACAGCAGAGAAGCACTGACAATAGTGTTTCCCCTGTTGTACATAGGGTCGCTATGAGTCGGATACCAACTCGACGGCACCTAACAACAACAACAACAACATTATGTTCTTATTTTGAATACTTCATATAAACCTGATTATCAAGCCACATCATAATATAGCTATAACAGCAAATATCATTATCATATGAGAAAGCACCTTGTAAATTATACCTAGACCATGAAATTTCATTTTGGTCTCCATGGTAAAAATAAACATACTTAGAAGAACACAGTGCAACATTCACATTAACTATGCAAATAATAATCAAATGCATATTTCAATAGTGATAGAGGAAGGTGAGCCTTCTGGCTTCAAATACTTACTATTCACACAGAATAAATAAAAGTACCACTCTTGGAAAATGATTTTCTACAGCTTAACCCTAAAGGAACATTCAGATGTAACCTTTTAGTCATATTCTACCACAGGTAGTTAAATCCTCAGTACACAATGCAACTTTTCATCAGACAGCTTCTACTACATTTTTTAAAGAATAGCCAAATTTACAACCTTTGCCTGTACTTTAAATCTTTCATGTTTCTTGTGTTGTTGTTAGGTGCCATCGAGTAGGGTCCAACTCATAGGGACCCTCATAGGGTTTTCAATGCCTAATTGTTTTGGGGATTGCTTCAGGAGTGGATTGCCACATTCTTCTCCTATTTTTGTGGTACTGGGTATCGAACCCAGGGCCACCTCATAGAGTGCAGAGTGGCACTCTACCAACTAAGCCAAACCCCAGCCCCCCTTTCATGTTTAGGATACAAACAAAGTCTCAAGAAACTTGTTTTCTTCTTGTAGTCACAGAACATGTACAAGACACACAGATCTCATCTTTTAGCTATGAAAGAAAACACTATTAAACAAAACTTGTTTATTTTAATAACAGCTAGGTTTGCCTGTTGATAAAGGGCCCACTTTTGAACCATGGAGTTGAAATCTATCATTCATAGATGGGCACTGTGGCACATAACTGAATCCCAGCTACCTGGGAAGCTGACGCAGGAGGATCTCAAGTTGGAGGCCAGAGGCAGACTATACAACTTAATAAGACCTTAGAAATGGGGCTGGAGGTTCATCTCAGTGGTAGAGCACTTGCCTAGCATGTGCAAGGCCCTGGTTCAACTCCCTACTGCTCCAAAAAAACAGACAAAAATGTGTCATTCATATCACTTTAGATTTATTCTTGACCACTGAGATTCTTAAGTAATTCAATTTACATTATATGTATCTTGTGAATTAGAAGAGCTTCATTACTTATTTCTAAATTTTATTCCCACTTCTCAGTCAGTTTGCCATACTCTGGGAGCTTGCATGTTGCTATGATGCTGGACACTATGCTACTGGTATTTTAGATGCCAGCAGAGTCACCCATGTACACAGGTTTCAGCTGAACTTCCAGACTAAGACAGACTAGGCAGAAGGACCTGAAAAGCCACTCGCAAACACAACTAGCCATTGAAAACACTATGAATAGCAGAGAAACACTATCAGATATAGTGCCAAAAAATTAGCCCCACAGATTGGAAGGCACTCAAAAGATGATTGAAGAAGGGTTGACTCCTCAAAGTAGAGTCAATGTTAGTGATGGGAGTGGACCAAAGCCCCCAGGACTTCAATTAGATGATGTGACATGACTCAAAATGAGAAGAAATAACTGTAAACATCCACTAATAATTAGAACATTGAATGTACATAGTATGAATCTAGGAAAATTAGACATTGTCAAAAATGGAATGGAACACATAAACATTGATATTCTACGAATCAGTGAGCGAAAGTGGACTGACATTCACCACTTTGAATCAGATAATTATATGGTCTACTATGCTGGGAATGACAACTTAAAGAAAAATGGGTTTGCATTCATCACCAAGAAGGCATCTCAAGATCTGTCCTGAAGTACAGTGCTGTCAGTGATAGAATAATACCCATACACCTATAAGGAAGGCCACTTAATATGACTGTTATTTAAATTCATGCACCCACCACTAAAGCCACAAATGGAGATAGGAAAGATGTCTACCAGCTTCTGCCGTCTGAAATTGATCGATCATGCAATTAGGATGCACTGATAATTATGATAATTGGAATGCAAAAGTTGGAAACAAGGCTCAGTAGTTGGAAAATATGGCCTTTGTGACAGAAATGCTCCTGGAGATCACATGATAAGATTTTGTCAGACTAATGACTTTTTCATTGCAAATACATTTTTTAACCAAAATAAATGGTGACTATACACATGGAATTCAGCAGATGGAATATTCAAGAACCAAACTGACTATTTGTGGAAAGAGGTGATGGAAAAGCTCAATATCAAAACACAGACCAAGACAAGGTGCTGATTGTGGATCAGACCATCAACTGCTCATATGCAGGTTCAAATTGAAACTGAAGGAAATTAGAACAAGTGCACAAGAGCCAGTGTATGACCTTGAGTATATCCCACCTGAGTTCTGAGACCACCACAAGAACAGGTTTAATGCATGATAGAATGCATGATAGAAATGATAGAAGACCAGACAAGTTATGGCATGACATCAAAGACATTATTCATGAGGAAAGCAAAAGGTTATTAGAAGGACAAGAAAAAAAATACCACTTAAATGTCAAAAGAGATTCTGAAAATTGTCCTTGAAAGTTGAGTAGCTAAAGTAAAAGGAAGATATGATGAAGTTGAAGAACTAAACAGAAGATTTTAAAAGGCAGCTGGAGAAGATAAAATCAAATATTATAATAACATGGGCAAAGAGCAGGAGATAGAAAACCAAAAAAGGAAGAACAAACTTTTTCTCAAGCTTAAGGAATTGAAGAAAAATTCAAGCCTCAAGTGGCTATAGTGAAGGATTCTATAGGGAAAATGTTAAACAATGCAAGAAACATCAAAAGAAGATGAAGGAATACACAAAGTCATTATACCAAAAAGAATTGGTGATCAACCATTTCAAGAGGTTGCAGATTATTAGGAACCAATGGTACTGAAGGAATAAGTGGAAGCTGCCTTGAAGGCATTGGCAAAATACAAAGCTTTTCTTTAAAGGGTTGCAGAGGAAAGATGTCACATTGAAAATAAAGGTATCCCTGACTCATGGAATTGATGGAATATCAATTGAGATCTTTCAACAAACAGATGTAGCCCTGGAGGTACTCATTTGTCTATGCCAAGAGATTTGGGAAACAGCTACCTGGCCAATTAACTGGGAGAGATCCATATTTGTGCCTATTCCCAAGAAAGGAGATACAATTGAATGTGGAAATTATTGAATAATATCTTTAATATCACATGCAAGTAAAATTTTGCTAGAAATCATTCAAAAGGGACTTTGGCAGTATATTGACAGAGAAGTGCCAGAAAGTCAAGCGAGATTCAGAAGAGGGCATGGAACCAGGGATATCATTGCTGATGTCAGATGGATATTGGCCAAAAGCAGAGAATACTAGAAAGATTTCTATCTATGTTTTATGGATTATGCAAAGGCAATTGACTGTATGGATCATAAAAATTATGGGTAACATTGTAAAGAATGAGAATACCAGAGCACTTAATTGTAATCATGATGAATCTGTATATGGACCAGGAGGAAGTTGTTCATACAACAAGGAAACACTGCTTGTCTTAAAGTCAGGAAAGTTGTGTGACAGGGCTGTATCCTTTCACTATACCTCTTCCATAATAATGAGAGCTCGAATTTATGAAGAAAAACATGGCACCAGGACTGGTGTAAGACTCATTAACAACTTGGTTTATGCAGATGACACAAGTTTGCTTGCTGAAAGTGAAGCAGATTTGAAACATTTATTGATGAAGATCAAAGAACACAGCCTTCAGTATGGATTGCAACTCAACATCAAGAAAACAAAAACCTTTGCAACTGAGTCAGTAAGCAACATCATGATAAATGGAGAAAAGATTGAGGTTGTCCAAGATTTTCTTTACTTGATGTTACAATCAAGACCCAGAGAAGCACCAGTCAAGAAATCAAAATATATATTGCATTGGGAAAAGCAGTTGCAAGAGGCTTCTTGAAAGTGTTGAAAAGTAAAGAGGTCACATTGAAGATAAAGGCACACCTGATTCATGTCCTATTTTCAGTCACATCAAATGCTTGTGAAAATTGGACAATGAGTAAGGGAGATATTTGAAGAACTGATGCTCTTCATTTATGGTGCTAGGGAAGAATAGTGAATGTACTATGAACTGCCAAGATAACCAGTAGATACATCCTAAAAGAAGTGCAACCAGAGTGCTCCTTGGAAGCAAGGATATCTAGACTGTGTGAGATGTATTTTGGATATGTTGTCAGGAGGAACTAATCCCTACTGAAGGACATCATGTTTGGGAGAGTGGTGGGTCAATAAAAATAAGAAAGACCCTCAACTAGATGGATTGACATAGTGTCTGCAACAATAGGTTTAAACATAAAAAAAAAAAAAGATCATGTGCATGGCACAGTATTGGGTAGTGTTTCATTCTATTGTACATAGGGTTGCTGACAGTCAGACCCAATTCCACAGCATTTAACAAGTACTTTTAATTAATTCATTTACAAAACAGCTTTCAGTATAGGTTGTGTATGGCTAGTGCACCTAAACTAGGGGTTCCCAACCACTTTATCAATTACACAAAAAGGAATTCTTACCATATAGTTTTTCTTTGTCTTTAAAATCTCCTACATAATACCTAGCTGTGGCCTGTGGAAATAAAACACGGAGGACCCTTGTCTATCGAGTAGATAGAAAGAAAAGACAGGTTCAGAATCATTCTCTTAACCTTTGGTAGGGGGGTTGGGACAGGGGGAGGAAGTGCAAAATAGGGTAAGGGGGAACTTATCTGTGCAATGTACAATGAAATGCATATGTGGAAATATAATGAAATGAGTGTCAAAATGAAACACATTAAGTTGTACATTAAAATTTTCCAATTAAAGAAAAAAGAATTATTCTCTTGAACCCAGATGTCAAGAGAAAGATTTTGAGTAACTTTTATTCAGAAGCAAAAACAAGTGAGAATATACATGAAACAAAGGCAAAGCAAATGGGCCAGATCCACTGGCATCATTGGTACCAAGAAAAGAAATGCCCTTCACAGTATTCAGTCTTCTACATAACAATAGTTTACTTTATTTAAGGAGGTCAAAATTTGGAACCAAAAGAAACAAAGAAAATGATTAAACATTTTCTGCTATTTAAAAATAGTATGTTCTACACTTGGGTTTTATTAGTAATTTTATGAAAACAAAAGGAACCTCATTTTACAGTCCTGCCAGAGAATCTGTAAGATAAAAAGTAACTATTGAATTTTGTGTGTATGTTGTTGTTGTTGTTGTTAGGTGCTATCGAGTCGAGTCCAAGTCATAGCGACCCTAAGTACAGCAGATCGAAACACTCCCAGATTCTGCGCCAGGCACACGATCTTATTTATGTTTAAGCCCATTGTTGCAGACACTGTGTCAACTCATCTGGTGGAGGGTTAGCTTTCAAACCCTCTTATCACAAATTAGAGACTTCAAAGTGGTTTTACTTAACATCAGTCAAGGACTTAACCAATACAGAGAATTTGAACGAAAGTTATTTGCCTTTTTAAGACATGAATGTGTGTGAATATGTGTGAGAACACTTGCAATCATCCTTTGGTGTCTGTGGAGGAAAGTTTCCAGCCTCCCGTATCCCCACATCCCTCAGACACCAAACCTGAGGATGCTCAAGTCCTTTTTATAAAATGACATATGTAGTATGTGCATATAACCTACATGCACCTTCCTATATATCTGAAATCATTTCCAGATTACTTATAATTTCTAATATAATGTAATGTAAATGCTATGTAAATAGTTGTTATACTGTGTTGCTTAGAAAATGACAAGAAAATCTGTATATGAATGCAATTTTTTTCTAAATATTTTCAATCTTCAATTGGTTAGATCTCAGTATTCAAAACCCACATACATGGAGAGTCAGCTGTATATGTACATGTACACAGTACACACACACACACACACACACACACACACACACATATACATAGATATATACATACTTGAATATATGAGTGTGTTCACACACATAAGATTAATCTAAAATGAATAAATTTCTATAAATAGAATTTTGTTGTGAGTGATGGAAATATGCTTCCCTGTAACTCTTACAAGCACCAGTATAGGAATGTCTTAAGCCTGTACATGATTTTTTGAAAGTTATAATAGTAAACAAATATTAATGTTTAAAAATATTTTTAAATTATACTGCTTTCATTAAATAAGTAGGTTGTATGTTATACACAGCCCAATGATAAAGGTACCTAATAACCACTATACACAAATCTAAGATGAAATAAAAATAAATTTAAATTAGAATTGATCAAATATTTTTATAAGGAATTATTGATGATTTCATTTAAGATATCTTAAAGTTTGATTGGGCTGGGGTTTAGCCCAGTTGATAGAGTGCTGTTCTGCATGCTCTAAGGCTCTGAGTTCTATCCCCAGCACTGCAAAAATGGGAGAAGGACCTGGCAGCCCATTCCTGAAACAATCAACTATTGAAAACTCTATGAATAGCAGAGAAGCACTGACATAGTGGCAGGCATGTCACAGTGTTGGGGAGTGTTTAGTTCTTTTGTACATAGGGTTGCTATGAGTAGGACCTGACTCTCTGGTACCTAACAACAGAGTTTGATTTGTTACAGAATACAGAGAACTTCTGTGTTAGTCACAAATGAACATGGAAAATATTCAAGGTTAATTATAAGTTGATAATGCACTGCTGAGGATCAAATGTTTCTAATTATTTACAGTAAACGATTATAGCTGGTGAGGGATATTTATTCAATTCCCCAAAGTCCACAGTCAGTTTCAGTTCCTATTTTAGTTCCATTTCCCTGGGGTCTATCACAGTGATTATAGCATTATACAGAAACTTGATCTACCTTGGCTCTCTATAAGTTTCAATGTAAACTATTAATCTCTTCTATAAGTGCCAAGTTTTAAGATAGTGACTAAACAAAGTATTCTTGGGAATAGAGCTAAGAAAAGAAAAAAGTTCCAGAAAAAAGTTCTAACAAAGTAAGAGAAAAATTTCAAGTTGTGTGTTCCATTGTTGTTAGGTGCCATCCAGTTGGGTCCAACTCATAGCAACCTTATGTACAACAGAACAAAACACTCGCCAACACTGTCATGCCTGCCACTATGTCAGTGCTTCTTTGCTAGTCACAGGGTTTTCCACGGCTGATTGTTTCAGAAATGGGCTGCTGGGTTCTTCTCCAAAGACTACAGCATCCGATATTCCCAGGCAGTCTCCCATCCCAGGACTAACCAGTCCAATCCTGCTTAGCTTCTGAAATCTGATAGGATCAGATGCCAGGTGAGATGATTGCTAAAATTATGGGAGGAGAAAGGAAAGAAATTGGTGAATGGCTAACAGCCATGCATCAATCGGGGTAGAAAATAGAGGAAATCACCACATTCTCTACTCAAAACAAAAGGAGTGGAATGCAGCTTTAATTATCAAGAAAAATGGGATGTGACAAGGACAAATGACCAAATAGCAGAGACTAAAATGATGGAGAAGAGGATGAAATGGGAAGAACTCTCCATAATCCTCAGTACCAGTGAGGACGGCAGCACAGGACTTTGAAGGAAACAGAGCCATTTGGAAGGTGCACTGGCTGAAGTAAGACTCAGTGAGGCCATCCTGGACAGTGGGCAGTCATCGGAAGGCAAGTCAGAGGCCAGCAAGGGCACACGGCTGAACAATGACCCAGTGCAGCTTTCCTTGACAGCGGGTAGCTGGAATGAGGTAAGGCTGGGCACACAGCAAGGATGCATGGCTGAAGAAACTGTGGTAGGGACATCTCACATAGTCATGGTTGGCAGGAGGGAAGGTGGACAAAGCAGAGGTCTGCGGGACACTCCTGGGAAGAAGCTGGATGACATGGCCCCACTCAGACCCAGGAACTGTGGGGTCTTTTTTTTTTTCCCCCAGGAGAGATGGTTGCTTCCCGGGCCTCTGGTGCTATTGGAACCGTGAGCTGGAGGGAGAGAAACTGAAAGGTACTAAGGTCAGGGAATGGAGAAGAACATTCTCCTGAGCCTAAGAAAGCTTTTCTGGATAAGGAGTATCTGGGGACTGGTAGGGCTTGGTACATGGAGAAGGAGTACCATGGGTCTGGGGAGGCTGACACACAGTTTAGGCTGTGGTGTGATTGCATCCTGGGAATACAGGGGATGAGGAGAAACTGGGGGAGTAGTGTTGAATGCAGAGGATACAGCAGGTGCAAGGCACTGGACACTGAGACTGCAAACTATGGGTGTTGGGGAGGGAGAGAGAAGTGCCAGCAGTCCATCAACACCCAAACTCACAGGAATGTCAGGGGAGAATCTCTTTACGCACAGAGGAGGTGGGACCTAGAACCCAGACCAAGCAATGGGCAAGCCTCAGCAGAAAAACACACAAAACATGAAGGTACATGCTGGTTGGGAAGGTCATATAGACCAAAGCACCACCACAGACAATGTCAGGATAACCAGACGCCTGGAGTTACTTGAAGGAGAATTTAGAACCCTGCTTAGAAATGTGATAAAAAACCTCAAAGACACCACCATGAAAGCAATTGATTCACTGGATAAAAACGTATCTAATTTGGAAGAACAATTCTCCAGAGAAATAAAAATTCTGAAGAATCAAGCAGACATCTTTGAGATGCAAGAAAAAATTAAACCAACTTGGCATTATGGTAGAATCTTTAATCTCAAGAACAGACAAAGCTGAAAACAGGATTGCTAAAGCTGAGGAAAAGATAGAAGACTTTATTTACTCACACACCAAGATAGAATTATGAAGCAGTATGACCATGAATTTCAAGAGATATTTGGTAAAATGAGGAAACAAAACCTACGAATTCAGGGGGTCCACAAAGGAGCCAAAAACAATTTAAAAGGATTAAGAAACTTATTCAAAAAAATATTAGATGAAAACTTCCCAGACTAAAGGCAAGAGCTGGATACCTATACAACTGAAACATTCAGAACCCCAAACACAGTAAACCAGAACAGATCCTCCCCATGACACACTATAGTTGGAATGCTAAATCTAGAGATTTTTTTTAGATCTAGAGAGTGCCTTCAGCTGTAGCACTGTGGGGTCCGATCAGATCTCAGAAACTAAGCAGGGTCCAGCCTGGTTAGGACTTGGATGGGAGACTGCCTGGGAACATCAGATACCGTGGGCTTGGGAGAAGGACCCGGCAACCCACTCCCAAAAAATCAATCCGCCACTGAAAGCCCTATGAGTAGCAGAGGAGCACTGACAATAGTGTTTTGCCTGTTGTATGTAGGGTTGCTATGAGTTGGATACTGACTTGACAGCACCTAACAACAACAACAAATCTAGAGAGCAAAGAAAACTATTCTAAAAGCTACGAGAGAGAAATGCCAACTTGCCTACAAAGGCAAACCCATCGCAGACACACCTGCATCTCCATATTTAATGCAGCACTCTTCACAATAACAAGGATATGGAATCAAACAAGATGTCCATCAACAGAAGAACAGATTAAAAAATTGGGGTACATATACCCAATGGAATATTACTTGGCAATAAAAAAGAATGAAATACTGTCGTTTGCAGTAAAAAGGATGGAACTGGAGAATATTATCTTAAATGAACAAACACAAGCTCAAAAAGAGAAATACCTTATGTTCTCATTCATATGTGGGAGCTGTATCTTACCTAAAGGCAAAATAAAACAACTATATATAAGTATATAGTATATAGTATATAAAAATGAACAATTAAACTTAGCTGAAAGCAGAGAATATCAGAAAGATGTCTATCTATGTTTTATTGACTACGCAAAAGCATTTGATTGTGTGGATCATAACAAATTATGAATAACACTTCGGAAAATGGGAATACCAGAACACTTAATTGTGCTCATGAGAAATCTGTACATGAACCAGGAGGCAGTTGTTCGAATAGAACATGGAAACACTGAGTGGTTTA
Organism: Pedetes capensis; assembly: GCA_007922755.1. Classification (NCBI taxonomy): domain Eukaryota; kingdom Metazoa; phylum Chordata; class Mammalia; order Rodentia; family Pedetidae; genus Pedetes; species Pedetes capensis. Next base: position 86,554 of record VMDO01006887.1, read on the forward strand.
AAGTTGAGAAAGGTGTGCGTCAGGATTGTATCCTTTCACCCCATCTCTTCAATTTATACGCTGAGCAAATAATCTGAGAAGCTGGACTTTATGAGGAAGAACGTGGCATCAGGATTGGAGGAAGACTCATTAACAACCTGCATTATGCAGATGACACAACTCTGCTTTCTGAAAGTGAAGAAGATTTAAAACATTTACTGATGAAGATCAAAGATCATAGCCTTCAATATGGGTTACGACTAAACATCAACAAAACAAAATTCCTTACGACTAGGTCAGCACGCAACTTCACATTAAATGGAGAAAAGATTGAGGTTGTCCAAGATTTTGCTTTGCTTGTCTCTATAATCAACACCCATGGAAGCAGCAGTCAAGAAAGCAAAAGACGCAGTGCTCTAGGAAAACCTGTGGCAAAAGATCTCTTTAGAGTATTGAAAAGCAAAGATGTCACATTGAAGATGAAGGTGCGTCTGACTCATGCCATGGTATTTTCAGTGGCATCATATGGTTGTGAAAGCTGGACATTAAACAAGAGAGACAGAAAAAGAATTGATGCTTTTGAATTGTGGTGCTGGAGACGTCTATTGAATATACCATGGACTGCCAAAAGAACCAACAGATCTGTCTTAGAAGAAGTACAACCAGAGTGCTCCTTGGAAGCAAGAATGGCCAAACTGCGTCTTACATATTTTGGACATGTAGTCAGGAGGGATCAATCCCCGGAGAAGGACATCATGTTCGGGAGAGTGGCAGGTCAACGCAAAAGAGGAAAACTCTCCACCAGATGGATTGACACAGTGTCTGCAACAATGGGCTTAAACATAAATAAGATTGTTTGCCTGGCACAGAATCGGCAAGTGTTTCGATCTGCTGTACATAGGGTAGCTATGAGTCGGACTCGACTCGACGGCACCTAACAACAACAACAAGAAGGGAAAATACAACCAGAGTAGAAAGGAGGAGGGAGGGGACTAGCAAAGGGAAGCAAAAGTTGTGGAAGGTGGGAAGGGGAGGAGAAACAATGTAAAGGGATAAAGGGGGAGAGGATAATCTCAATGTAAATGATGCAACTTCATAAGTACATGGGAAAAATAGGGGAATATAACCCATATATACATACAACTTTTACTACATATTAATCAAAAAGTTCCATAAACTTTGTAAGTTGACTAAAATGTAACCAAAAGTGATGTAATAGTTGCATAATGGCAAAAGCAAATGCTGTATTACTCTGTACTCCACTAACATTTACCAAAAAAGGGGAAAAAATAAAATTACAGGAGGCCATTGTTTGGATTGAGTTCCCCTACTAAGCCCCAATGGACCAAACAAAAGTGGTGTCACTTATGCCAATACCACATAATCAAACTGAAACTTTAAGGGAGCAGATAGATCCCAAAACTGATCCGTTTTTCCTGAAAACACAGTATTCCTGTCTACCTAGGTGGAGATAAGATTTTGCCCTTATAAAGAAGTAACCTTAAGTAATCTAATGTTGATCAGTTTTTTCCCACTGTTCTATTTCCTCCTTCCCACCTTACAAAACCAACTGTTTGGCTATGGATCAATGGGAGCTCTCATTCCATCTTGTAGTATGCAGCCTGCCACAATTCATGACTCTTAAAAGCTAATTATAACTAAATTTGTTTTTTCGTCATTTGACAAGACTACCACCCTCAAGTGTGTACCAAAGGATGCTAGCCCTAAATGCTGCTCCATAAAATGTATAAAATATACATTATTCACAATTTTTTACAAATTTTTTTTACAAAAGGTGAGGCATTTGGCAATTGCCCCACCTAAATTTACAACTTTTTAAACAATTGTTTAAATTTCACCTAATGTTTTCAAAAGATATTTGACCTCATAATCCTTCTTGCCCATTAATTGTCTGCTTAGTATCCTTCCAGGGGTTGGGGTTTAGCTCAGTAGGTAGAGTGCTTCTCTGTCTGCTGAGGCACTGGGTTTAATTCCCAGGACAGCAAAAATGAGAGAAGGACCTGGTGGCCCGCTCCAGAAACAGCTCCAGAAACAATCAGCCAGCAAAACTCCTATGAATAGCAGAGAAGCACTGTCAGTGTCAGGCATGGCACAGGGTCAGGCAGTGTTTCCTTCTGTTGTACATAAGGTCACTATGGGTCAGATCCAAATAGATGGCACCTAACAACAACAGTGTTCTTCATAGTAAACTCTGAGAAACTGTATTTCTGGGTACTGTGCTATTGCTTTTGTTATTGTTGTTAGGTGCCATCAATTCCTCTCCAACTCACAGCAACCCTCATAGGGTTTTCAATGGCTGATTGTTTCAGGATTGCTTTGGGAATAGATTGCCAAGTCCTTCTCCCATTTTTGCAGTGCTGGGAAATTATATAAAAGAAATCTGGCTGGGAGTTGTGGCACATGCATGTAATCCCAGCAACTTGAGAGACTGAGGTAAGAGGATCTCAAATTCAAAGCCACAGGCAGCCTGAGAAATTTATCAAGTCCTAGTCTCAAAATTTAAAAAATAAAAATAAAACAACAAGGGGGCTGGATATGCAGCTCAATGGTGGGGCACTTGCTTAGCATGTGTGAGGCCCTGGGTTCAACCTTTAGTCCTGCAAAAATTAAAAAAAAGAAAAGAAAAGAAGAAAAGAAATCCAGCAAGGTGACAGACAGGCAAGAAAACTGCTTAGAAATATTTAATATACAAGATAGATGTGTGTACAAAATGCAAATAATACAACAACAGATGAGAACACTTGGTTGTTATTACTGGCATGACAAAACCATCATGCACATATACAATCACTTTATTGAATGTATTTTATTTCAGATTATGTCTTCATCCCTAGTGCCATCACTTTATTCAGGCCTTTTTCACCACAGAAAAGGTGGTGACCCACCGTATTATTATAGTGTTCTTTTTTCTGATCTAGTGATTCCCACAGTTAATATTCATATGAATCACTTAGAGATCTTGTTTAAAATGCAGGTTGTGGGTGTGTGTGTCTGAAATTCTTCATTTCCAGAAAGTTCCCAGGTAATGCTGATGCAACCACAAATTGAATAACTAAGGGCTAATTCATTATGCAAGCCACTGCCACATTACTCTTCCTAAAAACCACTTCTCCCATATTACTGCTCAGGAATTCATATTAACTCAATGAATCATGTATAAACATCTATACTCAATTACCAGTCCAGAATTTCACTCTGGAAAAATCTGTCTTTTCTCCTACTGTACTCATTCTTACCAAGATCTGGTTTTGAGGCAAAATATATACACAGTGAAGTATAGATTTTAAGTGTGGATTTCAAAAATGAGTTTTGAGAAATGTATACATCCAAGTGACCACTATGCCCCAAAAGATATAAAACACTGCCATCACAGCAACCCTAGGTGTTGACCCAACTGTACAAATGCCCTTCTACCTTTCCAAAAACCTTCCACCTGTTCTTTAAGAGTAACTGAAACCCTTCTCTCTTCAAAGCATATCTCAAATTCACTCAAGTACTTCCATCTAAATTACTTTCACTTTTAAGATTAGCCAACATCTCTCACCAAATGACTATAGTGGGCTCCTCACAAGTTTATCTCTATTCTTGAGACTCTCGCTCTCTCTGATATATTATCCACAGAGTTGTCAGAATGCTCTTTGAAAGTTATAAATCAAATCTGGTCATTCCCCTGCTTAAAACCCCCCAATGGCTTACTGTCACACTTGCTAATAAATCCAGGTGTCTTTTCCTATAACGCGAAATCCCTCCTTGGTTGACCCCGTCACTTGCTACTTTCCTCATTACTTTCTATGCTCTGGTCATATGAGATTTCTCTCTAGTAACACAATACAGCAAGATTTTCTTACCTTAGAAACTCTGCATTAATTGTTCCCTCTGCTCTTCCTTCCCCTCTTTATGACTGGCCATTTTCTGTCATTCTGGCCAAAATTTCAAAGTCAACCCTTCACACAGGCCTTCCTTGACATGAAGATCTAAAAGATCTACTTAGTCACTCTCTAACACAAATCACACTTTAATCCTGTACATAGCATCTATCATTGGTATGTATCGTCTTTATGTGTTTTTTCTTTATCTGTTCTCACAAGAACATGAATTCCATGATGATGGTATTTTTCAACAATGTTCGCAGCTATAAAGCCTATACCTCGAAGAGTAACCATCTTGGTAAGAGTAGCTGCCCAACAAATGCTTTCTACATAAATATGGGAACATACCCAATGACACAGATGGAAATTGTGCCTGATGTCTCAATTACATGATCTCTCATGAAACCAAAAAAGAGTAAGAAAGGTGTTGCTAGTAATCAAACAAGATTAAACTCTTCACAAAAAAGGAAAAGAAAAGCTGCACCTTGAACTTACAGTGAAAATAACATAAAACACAGGTTATGTCAAATTTTAATTCACATAAAGTTTAATCAGTCAAGTTAAAGAAAATATCAAAAGTTTTGAGTTAGTGTATGGCAGCGGGAATTTAACTTTTGTTGCAAATAATACATTATTTGGCATTTCCATTATCGATAAACTATGCTGCAGAAAGAGCAATTGCATTAAATCTTAATTCATCAGGGTCACGTTCCATAAACTTCTTGCAAACTTCTATGGCATCCTACAGGGAGAAAACAAGTGTAACTTTTCAGTTTATAAATATGTTTTACTTATGAACAAATAAGAATTGCATGCTTCTCCAGTTCATATTAATTTTATACTGCAGACTTCTTTTCCAAATAAAAAACAAAGAGCATCAAAAAAATCAACAGTTGGTGGCTTAATTTGCTTAGCATGGAAGCACATGATATAGTAAATTATTCTTTCTTAAATTTTTTGAAACTTTTAATCTGAAACATTAGAATATTTCATTGATTCTAAGCCATACAACCTATCCATATTTTAAAATCTCTAAAATTAAGGTCAAGATACAACTGATAGCATCTTGGATTCAGTGAAATATAGGATATTGTGAACAATTCTTTCAATATACTATTCTTGTTTTTTTTTTCAAATCTGACACTTGTTCACACAAAGAGCTCTGGAAATCTCTTCATTTGTTACAGATTTTTTTTTGTTTTGGATTTTCTAAAAAGACCAAGGACAAGAAGCATCTAAATACTGAGAAAATGTTACACAAATAATCCTTAAAGATGTTTTAATATGATAAGAATATTAAGAACACTTTAAACAGGCCAACAAGTTTCATTATTACCTCTAATAAAGTTTCATCACTAGTTTTCCCATGGTTAATTGGAAATGGTTTCCGCCCATCTGTGGAAAATAGATAAACAGTTGAATACTGTTTGAATACTGTTGAATACTGTTGAATACTGAATACTGAATACTGAATACTGTTGAATACTATTGAATACTGTTGAATACTGAATTAGAGAATGATGTACTGTATCTTTCATTTTCTTCCCCTACTAATATTTTAAATGTGTTACTTATAAATATTTTAGTATTAAAAGTTATTAGAAGTTTGTTTTCATGTTTGAAAGCCTAAATTATATTCATCAACAGAATTTATTATAAATAAATACTGGCTTTAATTTCTTAAAAATATGCCAAAATTAGTAAAAGTCAGTTTTTTTAAAGTTATCACTTTTTTTTATGCTTTGTTGTTGTTTGGTGCTGTCCAGTTGGGTCTGACTCATAGTGATAATACATTTAACAGAACTAAAACTATCCAATACTGTGCCCTATGTAAAACCTTTGTTTAAAGGAATGTTTGAACCCATTGTTGCAGTCACTGTGTTTCTTCTCATTTTGAGTTGTGCCACATCAGTAAAAGCAGGTCGCAGGGTCATTAATGTTGACTCAACTTTGAGGAGACAACTCTTCCTCAGTTGTCTTTGGAATGCCCTCCAACTTGAGGGCTCATTTTCTGGCACTATATTTGACAGTGTTTTTCTGCTATTCATAGGATTTTCAATGGCTAATTGGTTCAGGAGTGGGCTGCTGGGTCCTTCTTCCTAGTCTGTTTAAGTCTGGAAGCTCAGCTGAAACCTGTCCTCCATGGGTGGCCCTGCTGGTATCTGAAATACTGGTGGCATAGCTTTCAGCATCACAGCAACACGAAAGCCTCCACAGTACAACCAGCTGACAGATTATGTAAGGGAGTTTTTATGCTTAGAAATATTTCTTTTTCCACTTTAAATTATTATTATGCAATGATATAGAGAAACAATTCAAATAACGTAGGTTTATTTTGTTGTCCACCATAATAACTAACCAAATTCACAATCACCTTAAATAAATGAGCACTTTTTCAATACTATGAAAAAAATTTTTTAAATCCAGAATTATATAAACTGATGTTAACTCAAAGTTAACTGATACTCTATGCCCAAATCTATAAGTTCACATGTATCATTAATAATACTTTATCAAGGTCAAGCCATAAAACACACAAAGTCCCTTTTATAATTACATGGGTCTAAGTATAGTAATTAGCTCAGTTGGTACAGTGCTGCTCTGCACTCTGAGACCCTGAGTTCAATCCTCAGCACCTCAAACATAGGAGAAGGATATAGCAATCTACTCCCAAAGGAATCTCAAAAAAATCAGCCACTGAAACCCTACGGATAGCAGAGAAGCACTGACATACTGCTGGACATGGCTCAGTGTCGGCAAGTGTTTCGTTCTGTTGTACACAAAGTTGCTATGCGCTGGACCCAACTTGACAGCACCTAACAACAAGTACAGTACAAATTTCTGAAGACTTGGATTGGCACATACTAATTTTAGAGAAAAACAAGTGAAAACAAATATGTCTCAATATAAAGTGACACTGATTTCTATCAATTATATCAGATTTTATGATCCTCATTTTTAGGCTAATAAATACTCAAAATCCTAAATAAACATATCTTAAAATTATATAGTGCATGGGACTTAATTCTTAAAGTTTGTAAGAACTGCAAGGGAATTATTTTCCTGTAAATAATACTATACAGAAATATTTACTATCCATATTCTATGAGCATATATTATCTTTTTAAATTGCAGTATATATTTCTCAATAAGATAGCAGAAAACAACTCCTTAAATGTCTTTTTAATGCCAGGTGTGATCATGAATGACTGTAATCCCAGCACCTGGGAGGCTGAGGCAGGGGATCAAGAGTTTGAGGCCAGGCTAGGCTAGATAGTAAGAACCTGACTCACAGGGGAAAAGGAGGAGGAAAAAAAAAAGGCAAAAGAAAAAAAATCCTTTTGTGACAGATGCTTAGTCCTCAATACCCTATTTGTTCTACAGTTAGAAGACTGTGTTATATTCATTATGTGCTACCTCACTGTATATGACTTTTTAATTTTACATAAAAGCAAATGTATAAACAATGTATATTTCTCCTCCTAAGTTATAAATTAATATATATTTTTTCCTTGGTCCTATCATTTTCTGGGTATCATTTAATAGACTCCAGTGAGCTAACAAACTCATGAGTTTCTTTCATATGCAGCTGTTGTTTAATATATAATTAATTTCAAACATTATGATAGACTAAGATTATTAAACAATTAGTCTTGAAGTGTCGAAGAACACAAATAAAAGAAAACTGTATGCTATTTTATTATGTTAGCAGTTTAGAACAGAGATTGTGATTTTTGTTGTTATTCTAATCTTAATGTTGGGTACCTACACCTCATGGACCAAGTCTAGCCCTCAGCTTCTATTTATCTCTCTCTTAAATTAAGAATGTTTTTTATGGGAGGAAGAGGAGGAGATAGGAAAAGAGGAGGAGAGAGGAGGAAGAAAGGAGGAAGTGGGGTCAGGAGGAGAAAGAAGAAGAGGAGGAGAAATAACAATAGAACAGTGTATAGCCCACAAACCTAACATATTTACTACATGTTCCTTTACAGACAAACTTTGCCAATACACTAAAATCTAAAAGCCACCACTGAGCCAACCATGAGTACCATAAAACTGCCATTTCCCAGTAACTCAGGGTATAATTTATGTAAGCCTGCAACCATACCACTGTGGCGTCCAAAACTGTTAGATCTCAGAAGCTAAGCAGGCTCAAGCCTGATTAGTACTTGGATAGGAGACCGCCTGGAAACACCAGGTGCTATAGGCTTGGGAGAAGGACCTGCCAACTCACTCCCAAAAAACAACCAGCCATTGAAAACCCTATGAATAGCAGAGAAACACTGACAGTAGTGTTTCGCCAGTTGTATGTAGGGTCACTACGAATCGGACACTGACTCCACAGCACCTAACAACAACAACAAATTTATGTAAACACATGTTCTAGAGCAGAACCTGTGAGGCTCGAGACCATCATACCTATAGGCCCATTCTAAGGCAGGGAAAAGCTGCACCCTATGCATGGGCCATGTGATCCTGTAACCTTCGTCCAACTGGGCTGTATTGGTTATAGGTGAGATAGGAAAGAAGACAATAGCCCGGTTCTTTGGAGGTGACTAACAGATTCATTCAAATCTTGTCTTTCAGATAGGTGGAGAAAGTGGTAGGTGGCAGAGTTGTACAGAAGACCTGACAAATATCATAACAAAAACAAGAAAGTACATATAGCCAAGTGTCACATATTATGATATTCAAAGACAGCCAATAACATGAATGATGGATCTTAAAAAACAAAAACTATACACAAATAAAAACTTTTAAAATACTGCATCCAAGAAAAGAATAATAGACTGCTATATTTTAAGGTACTATAAAAATTCAGAGAATAGGGGCTGGGTGTATAGCTCAGTGATAGAACAACTGCTTTTTAAACAATTCAGAGAACTGAACAGCTCTTTACAAGTAAAAACATGACAGTAGAGTTTAAAAATTTGAAATAGGTTTAAATCTAGAGTTAAGGAAAAAAACCAGAGACCAGAAAAAGAGACAGTGATGGAAAATAGGTGAGAAAAGATAAAGAGTTCCAACACAGGAGTTCCAGAAAGCCAGAATAAAGGAAAACAGAAGCAAAATCCTGAGAAAAAAAATTTCTCACCTTGAAACATACCGGTTTCTAGATTTGAAAGGATACCTTGAAGCCTAAAATTACCAATAAAAACAAGCCTTGGCAACAAAGATATACCATCATAAAATATCAGATCTCTTTAGATAAAGAGAAGATCATAAAATTGTGCAAGGTTTGGGGAATGGAATAGGTCACATAAAAAAGAGCAGGTATAATAGACTTCTAACAGCAAGTCAAGTAAGCTACAACACAATAGGACAATGCCATCACCTGAGTTCAGAGACCACCTCAAAAATAGGTTTAATGCATTAGACACAAATGACAGGAGACCAGAAGGGTTGTGGCACGACATAAAAGATATCATTCAAGAAGGAAGCAAAAAGTTCTTAAAAAGACAAGAAAAAAAGAAAAGACCAAATTACATGTCCAAAGAGACACTGGACCTTGCCCTTGAACGTCGAGCAGCTAAAGCAAAAGGAAGACATGATGAAGTTAAGGAACTAAACAGAAGATTTCAGAAGGCAGCTCGAGAAGAC
>VMDO01006888.1:0-96014 GCA_007922755.1 Pedetes capensis
TGTAATTGACTGACTGAGGGGTTCCAACCTCAGAAGGAGACAGGCTGGAAGAGGAGGATCAGGCGAGGAAGAGGCCAGGCCTAGATGTGGCTGCAGCCTGCGCTGGCCATGGCCTGATTGCTCTGGGGGCTCTGGGCCCTACCTGGCCCTTGGAGGTTTCGGCCTCAGGGACAGGGTCCAGGATTTTGTCATCACTGTGCATCTGGCTTTGGCAGGATTTCTTCTCAGGGGTTCCTGGGGAAGCAGCTTCTGTCCGCTGGGGCTGGGGACAGTTGTCAGAAGAACAGGGCCATCGTGGGCTCTTCACAGCCATGATAAGAACTGAGTCGTGGGTATGCGGGCACTGTAGAGGAGCCCAGTGCAGGGCGCCTGTGGCACCCAGTGCACTGGAACTGGTATTTCCATTGGCGTCCCCAAGTCTTGCCTTAGGACAAACCAGTTCCTCAAGGCTGGTTCTGTGTGCACCTAACCTCGGTTGCACACCCTTTCTGATCTTAGAGTATCTGTGCTGGGAGGGAAAGTACACTGCACGAGGGCTTCCCCAAACCTTCCAATGCTTGGAACCCAGGCAGGCTGCTGTGATTACCTTCCCAACTTACCCACTATTCCCTGCTCAAATCTTAAAAGCGTCATTGCGAGAATTGCTATTATTGTTAGGTGCTGTCAAGTGGTGAAGGACTCATAGTGACCCTCATGGGGTTTTTCTTTTTTGTTTTTGTTTGTAGTGGGGATTGAACCCAGGGCCTTGCGCTTGCATACTTTGCAAGTGCTGGACCACTGAGCTGCACCCCAGCCCTTTTTTTTTTTCTTTTTCTTTTTCTTTTTCTTTTTTTTTTTTTTTGAGACAGGGTCTCAGTTATGCAAACTGCCTCTGGTCTGGAACTTGAGATCCTCCTGCCTCTGCCTTCCAAGGTGCTGGGATTACAGGTGTGCACCACCGCTCCTGGCTCTTCATAGGATTTTCAATGGTTGATTGTTTTGGGATTGCCTTGGGGGTAGATTGCCATGTCCTTTTCCCATTTTTGTGGTGCTGGGAATCTGACCCGGGACCTCAGAGACTACAGAGCGATGCTCTGCCAACTGAGCTAAATCCCAGCCCATTGCGAGAATTGTTGTTGTTGTTAGGTGCCGTCGAGTCAGTATCTGACTCATAGCGACCCTCATAGGGTTTTCAATGGCTGACTGTTTTGGGATTGCCTTGGGAGTGGATTGCCAGGTCCTTCTCCCATTTTTGCGGTGCTGGGAATTGAACTCGGTACCTCAGAGACTGCAGCACTGCACTCTACCAACTGAGCTAAATCCCAGCCAATTGCGAGGATTAGTCAGCTATAAATAAGAATAAAATCCTGGTGTTTGCAGGAAAATGGATGGAACTGGAGGACCTCACATTACATAAAATGATCTAGGCATAGATAGACACATATGTTTTCTCTCATTTGGGGAAACTGAAAAAAAAAAAAAAGAGAGAGAGACCTGAAAATAGCAGAGGGACTAGAGAACGATTAGGAAGAGGGAAGAGGGCCATGGGAGGTGAGAGATGGGCCAGGTGGGGCAAAGGTAGAAGAATGAATGGACTTGTTCAATGCACACTGCATGCATGCCTGAAAATACACAGCGAATCCCGTTAACTTGTGCGATTGATGTGCTAGTGATTATAACAGTAACAAGAGCCTCATGACCATGTGTCACCACCTATTCTGGTCCCTCCCAGTCCCGCCAGGCTGCACAGGCCATGTGATCACGTGCCCTCTCTATTCACTGATCATTTCGGTGCTTGCTTGAGCTTGATTTGGTGCCTTGCTCATCCAGGGGCCGACCCCTGCCCTATCCTGGCTCTGACCTTCTCGGCTGAAGTAGCTTTCCCTCTCCTCTGCTCAGCCACACCCTTGCTCCCAAGCACACTCGTTGCGCATTCCGGGGAGTCTGAGGCTTGCAGCCTCTTCTCCTGGCTCGCTTGTTCAGCTTTGCATTGGTGCCCCGTTCTGCAGTTTCCCAGCTTCCTCTGGCCACCCCTTTCTCCTTCCTCTCAAGTCATCAGCCTCTTTGTAGCTGCTCACCCTACCCACAGGGCTTTCACGGTGCAGGGTTTTAGCAACACTCTTCCTAGTCAACTGGCTGTAAACTCCGCTCCCCCCTGGGATGTTGTGAGCCTTCAGTCAGGTTACTTAACTTGCATTAACCTAATGAGGAATTGTCAATGACAAGTGTATGAAATAAATAAAATGAAACAACTTCAATTTTAATCCTCGGTCACTCAGTGCTTATTTAGATTAAAGGCTGACCTGCATACTTTAATGCCAGTAAGAGAATGATGGGGCTGGGATTTAGCTCAGTTAGTAGATTGCTGCGCTACAGTCTCTGAGGTCCCAAGTTCAATTCCCAGCACTGCAAAAATGGGAGAAGGGCCTGGCAATCCACTCCCAAGGCAATCCCGAAACAGTGAGCCATTGAAAACCCTATGAGGGTTGCTATGAGTTGGATACCGACTCCACGGCACCTAACAACAACAACAAGAGAATGATGGGGTTGCCATTCCACCCCAACACCTGAGGCACGTGGATGGGACTTTTCATGTCATGGCTCTGAGAAGACGGTTAGGTAGGACTTTGGGACCCTGAGTGAGGGACTTGGGAGATTCTCATGCCTTAGGGGTCTCCAGGCCATCCACACGTGGTAGTTGTCAGCAGTGACTTATGTTCTGAAGTGCGGCAGGGAGTCTTCATAGGAAAACTACATTACAGTCTAAACGCTGCTGGAATAAGACAGAAGAGGCTGGTTTCTAAAATAAGTTGCAGCAGACATTGCTGCTGAAATTAAGTGTGGAAGAATTTTCTGTTTACACGTTTGGGTATGTTGTCTGGACAATTAATTTCTGGGGCATGAAGCGTCAGACCTGAGGTGCTCCTATGGGGAAAGCAGGGAACTGACCTGGTGGCTTTTTGGAAACCTTGTGGATTATACATGAGAATATAAAATGCACCAAAGAATACAGTGCCGTTTTTCATTTGTTTAAAGGAAACATAGAAAGGTAAGATTATCCTTGGAATCTCGTGCCCAGGTAGAATCCATCAAGCATGGTATTTTAACACGTTGGCTTCTGTTGGCCTTCTGGGAGAGTCAAATGAATATTAATATAATTGATTCTGAATTAGAAAATGAGATTCCCCTGGCTTTCTTTTCTCTACTTCTTTTTGAAAGCATGAGGATATTGGCAACAAAGGATGATTATAAAATCACAATTAAGCGAGAAATTAGCATTGAGTTATCCGGTGGTACCGAGGAGAGGGGAATGCAATGCTTTTGAAGTCCCTACTGTGTGTGGAGGAGTGAAGGATCTCTTTTAGGTGATGCTCTTACTTAATCCTTATGTTGTTGTTGTTGTTGTTAGGCGCTGTCGAGTCGGTATCCGATTCATAGTGACCCCCATAGGGTTTTCAATGGCTGACTGTTTTGGGATTGCCTTGGGAGTGGGTTGCCCGGTCCTTCTCCCATTGTTTGCGGTGCTGGGAATTGAACTTGGGACCTCAGAGACTGCAGCACTGCGCTCTACCAACTGAGCTAAATCCCAGCCCAATCCTTATGTAGGAGCTGTAATTAGCTCCAGCTGAAGCTAAGGAGATGGATGCACAGAAAGGGTGAAAAAATCTCCCGACAGTCACACAGCTGGCTAGAGTGGAAGCCAGAACCTCATCCTCAAATTGGTTTGATTCTAAAACTTTTTCCTTCCCAGCCACTTGGTAGAAGTCACTTATTAAAAGTTATTTAAAATGAAGAGATGGGCACGGTGGCACACACCTGTAATCCTAGCAGCTTGGAAGGCGGAGGTGTGGGAAACGCAAGTTCGAGACCAGAGGCAGTCTGCGTAACTTAGCAAGACCCTGTCTCAAAAAAGTAGGAAAATGGGCTGGGGGTGAAGCTCAGTGGTCCAGCACTTGCAGAGCATACAAGTGTGAGGCCCTGGGCTCAACCCCCAGTACCACACACACACACAAAAAGAAAGTTATTTAAAATTCACCCATCAATCATAAAAGCAGAACCAATAGGGGGGAAAAATCAAAGAACCAAAAATTAAAACATTAAAGAATGGTAGTTTGCCAAGATTTCTAGCTTTTAAGCACCCTGCTGTGGGAGTATGGGGAGGCAATAGAACTTCTGTTTGACTAGGAGGAGGTGATTGGTTCAGGAGTTTATTTGATGATTACTAATGCCAGGTCTGTCTACAGCCATACTACCCTGCTGTCTGATCTTATCAGATCTCAGAAGCTAAGCACAGTCAAGCCTGGTTAGTGTTTGGGTGGGAATTGGCCTGAGAATATTGGGTGCTTAGGGGTGGGAGAAGGACCTGGCAGCCCACTCCTGAAACAATCAGCCATTGAAAACCCAATGAATAGTCGAGAAGCAATGACTGTAGTGCCATGCTCGGCACTTTGTTCTGTTGTACGTAGGGTTGCTGTGAGTCGGACCTGACTCCATAGCACCTAACAACAACAACAACAACAACAACAACAACAACAACGCCAGGTCTGCTCCCAACATCTTTTGATTCAGGAACATGCATGGCAGACTACAAACATGCTTACTTAGAGAGATTATTTCTAGAATTAGGAACCTGCTCAAGTTAAAAAAAGAAAAGGATAAAAATAAATCCAGAGCAAACTATGTCTTCCCTTCTTATTCAGGCAAGAAGTCACAGTTTCAGCAGCTTACGTCTTCAATAATTTTTGACTGAACCAAAGTAAAAGAACATGCATTTATTAAAATTGCAAATCTGCCCTTTCTCCTTTGTGGATGGTTTAATTCAGTGTCCCTTGGGTATTTTTATTTAAAATTCGGTGATTAATGTATGTGTCAGAACTTCGGGATATTAATGGAATGTATTGTATATATCTAGACTTAAAATCAATACGTACTTTAAGACGCATCTCGTTTGAAGTTGGAACTGAGGCTGGCTTGACACCACTGGAATGTCATGAGAGACTTACTGGGACTCCCCTCGGGGCTGAGGAGTGGGCACTGGGCTGGAACTTTCCTTCACTGCTTTTCCTGAACGTGGCTGAGTCCTCTGTGTGTTGTCCAGGGGGACAGTGGGTGAGATGTTCCCGAGACCCATGCATACCCCCCACACCCCACCTTCATGCGACACTCTCCTCATTGATCCAGATTCGCCTCCATGTTCATCTCCTCTGAACAGTCCTTTGCCCATCCCCCAGGTAGCTGTACTGGTCATCTTCGTCTGGGTGCCATGACAGCTGCGCTTAGCTGCACCATGGCATCAGTCATGAAAGGCTGGGGTGTGTGAGGGCCACGCTTCCCTCAAGCCTGGGTCCCAACCTGCTTTTCTGTGCTTCCATGGTCAGATTACTCGACCTCTGTGCACTTCCGTTTTTCATTTATGAAATTGAGATAAAAAATAAAAACTTCTGATTTTTCTTAGCATTAAAGAATACATACAAGTGCTTTGCTTAAAAGAGTGTGGCCCATAGCAAGAGTCAATAAATGGTATATTCTGTGTTTTAAGCATTGTTTGAATCCAACTCCATCTCTTGTTTGGACTGTTGTTGTTGCTGTTAGGTGCAGTCCAGTCGTGTCAGACTCATAGCGACCCTCATAGGGTTTTCAATGGTTGATTGTTTCGGGATTGCCTCAGGAGTGGATTGCCAGGTCCTTCTCCCTCTTGTTTGGAAAGTGAGTCATTTTCAACTTTTTATTCATGATGCTGGAAATAGTCTTATCTAAGATTTACTGAAGCACCTAAATCTAGGCATTGTCTTGGCACAGGCTTTGTGCAGAATGCAGTTTATTGCATCATTAAATGGGTGCTTAGATGAGATGGATGGATGGATGGATGGATGAATGGGTGAGTGGATGGGTAGATGTATAGATGGGGTTAGATGAACAGGGAGGGTTGGGAGAGGGTGGATGCTTAAAGAATGAAAAGAGTTCTTGTAAAAGTGTGAGAATATAAAATGAAGAGAACTAGCATTAACGGAGAGGATATAGATTCCAAAGGCAGATAACTGGGTTTAACTCTAGATCTGCTATTGGCTTGGGTCAAATGTCTTAACCTATCCGGGCATAAATTCTTTGATTAAACAGCGAGAATAACAAAGTGCCTCCTTAATGGGGCATTCTGAGGATTTGATGAGTTATGAAAATCAGTTAAATAGTGACTGGAATGCTATGTAGAAGCACTAGCAAGTGTAAGCTGCTATAATTAGGTAGGAATCAAGACTGGCTATGGAAATTTCAGGGCCAGTGCAAAATGAAAATATGGAAAGTTTTGTTTAAAATTATAACTAATAGCAAGATAGTGACAGCAGAGCTTTAAATGGAAGGCAGGGGTCTTCTCATTATGGGAAGGTACCCTCTGCCTATGTAGGTGATGTACTGCAAAGCTTGGCCTGGTAGGACTCTTGTTTCTCTGAACTCCATAAGCCATCAAGGATCAATGACATTTCCTGGTCAAGCTTCTGATGGCCTCTCTGCCCTTGTTCTTCAACACTCTCTCCCTGTTTCTCTCCTTCTTACCCTTCCCCACACCAGGCAGGGAAGCTACATATCCTTTGGCCCCCCATGACTTCACAAACAACTTGGAAGTCCCACATCCATGATCTATGTTCCTGCCTCCCCTGATGAAATTACATTTGTTCCCTACCCAGATTCCTCCTCTTAAGCCTGGGAAGCTCCTTTGAATTTCCCAGGTGGAGCCCAAAGATCACCTCTGACCCTCAGCCTGCTGTGCTAACCATGCAGGCTGTATGGATGGCCATCGCTGAATGGAGCCATTTCATACCTGCCTTCTCCAGACTATGTGTTCCCCCAGGGCAGGTCCCTCGCATGCTTATATTGTACCCACACTCAAAGGCTGACCATTCCAAACATCTCTTCACACCCTCACCTTGGCACTGCCAGATGCCCAGCCTTAGGGAGAAGTCTTGGTTCATGGAGCTGGTCATTGAAGTGTGGTTCCCTGGAGTAGCTGGGAGAGGGCAGTTGAGCAGACACTGGATTGGACATACAGAACCCTGAGCAAAGGGGAAATAATAGGGTGGAGGTGCTGTCCTCCAACTCAGCGCAGAACAGGAGCAGAGACTGTGCTGAGACTTGGCTTAAAGTCTCACAGCGACGGTCAGAGGTAGGAAGCAAGCCTTGAAGGGATAGGCCCTAGGATTATTATAAAATGCATCCTGTTCCAACACTTGTCCACCCAGGGGAATGGAGTGGCCATTGGCTCTTTCCCCAGAGCCTGCCCTGCTGGTGCGACTCAGCCCCTCTCTGCCCTGGCACACCACCAGACATGGGCAAACTAATCAATCTGAAGGATGCAAGCAGAGCGTCTGGACTAAGATGTCCTGGCCCTGTTGGAACGTTTCCACTCACTAGCTATAATTTGGAAAACATATTTAACTTCTCTGAATGTGATTTCTAATCTGCAAAATGAAGATGATGAGACTGCTTTTGTCATAAGTGGCCTGGACCAGTAAATGCTACAACTATAGCATGTGTAGACATGGCAATGCCAGATACAGAGACACAGGGCAGAACACTTGAGAAAGATGGCTATTTTATTGGTAAGGAGGCTCTGTGCCAAGCACCAGGCTGCATGCTGTGCATGCTGTTGAGAGCAAGGCATGCTTGGTTTCTGTTTCCTAAAACTTAAATTCTAGGAGCTTTTAAGGAAAAACTAGAAACAATGAGCAGTGGTTTCTTTTTTATTATTATTCTTCAGAACATTCATTTAAATATATATTCATTCAACAGAATATCTCATATGATCTTCCCCATAGTATCGTGAGATAAAGCGTTGCTATTGTGAATATGATTGTTTTCCTCGTTTCTCAATGAGTTCATTACTGATGTATTGAAAAGCTACTGGTTTTCGTATGTTGATTTTATAGACTGTACTTTGCTAAAATGGAACATCAGATTTAGGAGTCTTCTGGTGGAGTCTCTGAATCTTTTTAGTATAGAATCATATCATCTGCAAACAGGGAGAGTTTGGCTTCTTCCTTTCCCATGTGGGTCCCTTTTCTTTCTTTCTCTTACCTTATTGCTCTGACTAAAACTTCAATCATTACATTGAACTAGAGTTGAGAGTGTGGATACCCTGTCTCCTTCCTGATTTCAGAGGCAATGGTTTCAGTTTTTCTCCATTCAGTATAGTGTTGGATATAGCTTTATCATATATGGCCTTTATTATGTTGAGATATGATCCTTCTACTCATGATTTCTTCAAGGTTTTTATCATAAAGGGATGTCAAAAATATTTTGTGATTTTTTTATCTAATGGATGTCATTATGACATTTCCAAGCATGCATATCATTGCTCATGTTTGTCCCCCATTACCCTCTCATGCCTCTGCTCCCCTTCCCTGATTTTCTTCCTCCTCACAGTAACCCTTCTGCTTATTTAAATCTATAGTGTGCTTAGCAGAGAAAGCAAGTAATATTTGTCTTTCTTTCACCATTGCTCTTTCTTATTGCCCTTTACCTCCCTCTTTAGTTCTCTTTCTTCCCCCCAAATAGTCCCCTTCTACTTTTGTGACATATATATTGAAATATTTAATATATATTATTAAAATCTAGCATCCACATATGAGAGAAAACCCGTGATATTCATCTTTCTGGGTCTGGATTATTTCACTTAAAATGATGGTCTCTAATTCCATCCATTTTCCTACAGATGTCATAATATCATTCTTCTGTATGGCGTAGTAAAACTCCATGATGTATATATACTATATTTTCTGTATCCATTCCCCTGTTGATGGGCATCTAGGTTACTTCTTTATCTTGTGAGGAGCACCATTATAAACATGGATGAGCAGGGTTCTCTGTGGTATGTTGACTTAATTTCCTTCTGGTATATATATTCAGGAGTGGTATAGCTGGGTCACACTGTAGTCCTATTTTTAGTTTTGTGAGGAACCTCCACACTAATTTTTATAGTGGCTAGCTGCACTAAGGGATGTTGAATTTTGTCTAAGGCTTTCAAGATTCTCTATGTTTTTCTTTTTGTACTTGAGAGTTGATGCTAGGATCTTGTACATACTAGGCAAGGGCTCTACCATTGAGCTGTATCTCCAGCTCCCATTATTATTATTTGTTTTTAATTTTGAGATAGGGACCCTCTAATTTATGAAGGCTGCCTCTGATCTCAAATTCACAATCCTCCTGCCTCAGACTAAGTCTTGGGGTTACAGGCATGTGCCACAGCACATGGCTCTATTCCTAGCTTCTACAGATCTTTTATTATTAAAGGATATGGAATTTCATTAAAAGCTTTCTCTACCCATGCACCATGGTGCACACCTGTAATCCCAGAAAGTTTGGAGACTAAGGCAGGAGGATCGGAAGTTTGAGGCCAAAGGCTGCCTGCACAACATAGTAAGACCCTGTCTCAAAACAAAATTATAAAAGGGGCTGGGGTGGAACTCAGTGATAGAGCACTTGCATGAAGCCTTGGGTTCAGCCCCCTAGTACTGTGAACAAATCAAAATGAAATAAAACAAAAAAACCTTTTTTTTTTGCATCTGTTGAGATGATCATATGATTTTTGTCTTTGATTCTATTTATGTGCTGTATTACATTTATTGATTTGCAATATCAAACCAATGTCGTATTCTTAGAATGAAGCCAACCTGATCATGGTGTGTGATCATTTTAGTGTGTTGGTAAATTTAGGTTGGTGATATTTTATAGAGAATTTTTGCATCTGTTCTCAAAAAAGAAAAGAGAAGACCTCTTCAATTAAAATTGAAGAGACTAGAAGATGGATAAACATCCTATGCTCATAAATCAGCAGAATTAATATTGTTAAAGTGGCCACATGACCAGAAGTTATCTAGAGAGTCAATGTAATACCCATCAAAATTCCAATGGTGTCTTTCACAAAACTAGGAAAAAAAATCCTAAACCTTATATGGAAGCACAAAAGACTTGGATTAGCTAAAGCAACCCTGAGGGAAAAGAGCAGTGCTGGAGGTATCACAATACCTCAGGTCAAATTGTACCATAGAACCATAGTAATGAAAAGAGCATGGTACTGGAAAAAAGCAAACAAACAAGCAAACACAAAAAATAAACTAAGAAAAAGCCATGTAGACCAATGAAATAAAATAGATGACCCAGCTACAGTCCTCCAATTCTTGACAAAGGTAACAAAAATATAAATTGGAGGAAAGATAGCTTCCTTAAGAGTGATCCTGGGAAGACTGAAACTAGATCCCTCTCTTTCACCCTATACAAAAATCAACTCTCCAGATAGATCAACAGTATTAATGTAAAACCTAAAACTTCGTAGTGGTTACAGGAAGATACAGGGAAAACTATTTAAGATATAGGCAGAGTCAGTGGTTTTCTGAATAGGACCCCAGTAGCTCAAGAATTAACAAATGAGAGTCCATCAAATCAAAAAGTTTTGGCACAGCAAGGAAAACAATTATCAGAATGAAGAGACAGTCTGCAGACTGGGAGACAATATCTGCAAGTCATTCATCTAACGGGTTGATATCCAGAATATATAAAGAACTCAAAAAAGTATCTTTCAAAGTAAGAAGCACTAATAGCCAATAAATTCATGAAAAAAATTCTTGGTATCTTTATTCATCAAAACTGCATTGAGATTCTACCTCACCCTAGGCAGAATGGCTATCAACTAGAAAAAAACAACAAATGCTGGCTAGGATTTGGGGAAAAAGGAACCCCTATACACTGTTGGGGGCTGGGATTTAGCTCAGTTGGTAGAGTGCTGCACTGCACTCTGAGGTCCCGAGTTCAATTCTCAGTACCGCAAAAATAGGAGAAGGACCTGGCAATCCACTTCCAAGGCAGTCCCGAAACAGTCTGCCATTGAAAACCCTATGAGGGTCGCTATGAGTCAGATACTGACTCAATGGCACCTAACAACAACAACAACATACACTGTTGGTGGGGATGTAAGCTAGTCCAGCCACTTTGGAAATCAGTTTGGTGGTACCTCAAAAAACTAAAAATAATAGAACTGTCATTTGATTCTGGTATATCACTCCTGGGTTTATACCTGAAGACACCGAAGTCAGTGTTCAATAGATACCCACATGCACATCCTCACTGAAGAACAATTCACAATAGCCAAGTTATGGAATCAGCCTAGATGGCCATCAGAGGATGAGTGTATAAAGGAAATGCAGTATATGTACACGATAGAGTAGTATTCAGCCATAAAGAAGAAGAAAATCATGCTGTTTTCAGGAAAATGAATAGAAGTGGAGATTGTTGTGTTAAGCAAAATAAGCCAGGTTCAGAAAGATGCAGTGGGATGGGAATATGATCAAAGTACACCGAATCCATGTATAAAAATGTCACGGTGAAGCCAGGTGTGGTGGCACACATCTGAAATCCCAATACTTGGGAGGCTGAGGCAAGAGGATTGATGAGAGTATAAGGCCAGCCTGGTCTACACAGCAAGTTCTCTGACGGTGTAGGTTGTCCAATAAGACCGTGTCTCATAAAGTAAAAAATAATATCACTATGAAACTCAGTATTTTGTATGAGTAATATACATTAATAAAACCAAAACATAACAAAACAAAACAAAACATAACAAGCATTTCTTTCAGTCTCTTTCCACACATGGAGATTCTGAAGCTCAGAGAAATTGAATGCCTTGCCAAAATTACACAGTCTCAGAACCCAAATTCCAACTTCATGTCTTCTGATTCCAAAGCTTTTTCAGGAGGCTACATTATAGAATACACAGAGGCTGAGAGGACTCACCAAAGTGTGGACTTAGACACTTTGGCTTCTCTTAGGTTCTCCATTTTTTAAATGACAAGATGTGGAGACATTTCCTAGTGTTCTTTCCGAATGGCTTTCTTCCATTAAGAAATAATTTCTCCCTCCTTTGAGTTTGTTTCTTCCGATGAAAGTCTTTCATGTTTTTTTCTTATTTGTCTTGTATATTCTTTATTTCTTTTCTTCTTTCTGGTAGAGGTATTTGTCCACATTTTTAAAGAACTTTCCTATTGGACTCTGGGCAAGTTGAAGACTGAACTTATTTAATAGTCCACTTTCTCCAAAATACCTTCATACTGTAGGTGCCTGTCTGCTATTTATATGATTTAATTGTGGAATTAAGATGCCAGTATCTAACCTGATGATAACCGCTTCCAGAAATGGGGTGCTCCTATTGTGTCAAGGAACAGGTGTTTTGGAAACAGGTAAACTAGAATTACTGAGGCTCTGAGGTTCCCCTGAGCCGCTAGTGCAGGCTGAGATCTGGTCTACAAGTCATGCTCCGGGGAGCTGAGCTCGGGCTGTGAAAGGCTGCTCACTTCTCTCCAGTGCTCACTTGTTCCCAGCGTGTCCCTGTGGAACTTTCATGGGAAGATTAAGTTGCTAAGAACAGTACAGTCAGAGCAGAACTCTCAAAGGCCCATAGACATCCCACTCTAGAGAACAGTTTCATTGTTCAGCTGTATTTATTATTAGCTCAGTCCCGCTAGGACAATTGGCCCACTGAGAACCTCTCCAGAAAGCCACTGCCCCAGGATCTCATTGTGCTAAGGAAACAGCCTGTCTCAGGCAGGCTGTGAGTCTGCCTAATGGGGTGAACTCTGGGGGATAAACATTGGGAGCTGTTCTGATGGAAAAAAATAGGTACACAGGAGTACGATTTGGTTGTGTGACATTTTTGTACTGAGACTTCAGAGTGCTTTATAATTCAGAACCAAGAATGAAAGACCTGAATTTCATTTCTTTTATTCATCCAGAAGAAAAATACTGAGCATCTCACTTTGCCCACATCCAGTGCGAAGGGTGCATAGATCCCACCACCACTGTCCCAATAGCTACTGATAGTTGAACTCATTTGAGCAGGCATTGTGTTAAGCATTCCCAATACATCATCTCTTTCCTCTGTGGAGTGCTCAACTCTAGGTTGTTGTTAGGTGCTCTCGAGTTGGTATGTGACTCAAAGCGACCCAACATATAACAGGTGAAACACTATTGTCAGTGCTTCTCTGCTATTTATAGGGTTTCCAATGGCAGATTGATTTTTGGGAGCTGGTTGCCGGGTCCTTCTCCCAAGCCTGCAGCACCTGGTGTTCCCAGGCGGTCTCCCATCCAAGGACTAACCAGGCTCCACCCTGCTTAGCTTCTGAGATCTGATGGGACCAGATGCCACAGGGCTACGGCCACAGGCTATACCAACTCTAGGAGTGTGGGATATTATGATACAGTAAGAAATATGTGTTCTGGTCTTAGTCTTCAGTTATTGGAGCAGAGTGCCTGAAATTCTCATCTGTTCCTAAATGATAAGAGCAATGGAAAGCCGGTTGTGGAGGCACAGGCCTGGAATCCCAGCACTCAGGAGGCTGAGGCAGGAACACCAGCAAAAGGAACAGTAGAGCCAAAAAGAACCCCTTTTGTCAGTCATGGCAAGACCCTTTCAACCCCATCTGGACCGGTATTAATGAAGTGACTTATGGAAAGGTCCTGGAGATGGGGGCTGGTTGCCAAAGTAACTCACCATGCGATTAGAGATTTGGAACCATCACACCTGACCCCCCCCCCCGCCAGGCTCAGGAGAGGGGTGAGGGGCTGGAGGTTGGCTTGTTCTCCAGTGGCCAAGGGTGTTATCATTCATGCCTGCAGAGGGAAGCCGCCATAAAACCTCAAAGGCTTGGGTTTGGAGAGCATCCAGGTTGGCAAACACGCTGGGGTGGGGAAGATGGTGCCTAGACAGAGCCCAGAAGCTCCATGCCCTCCCCAACACTTGCTTATCCATCCCCTCATTTGGCTGTCCTTGAGTTGCATCCCTTGTGATAAACCCTTGTTGTTAGGTTCCATCGACTCGAGTCTGACTCATAGCGACCCTTATAGGGTTTTCAATGGCTGACTGTTTCAGGATTGCATTGGGAGTGGTTGCCATGTCCTTTTCCAATTTTGCAGTGCTGGGAATCGAACTCTGGACCTCAGAGACTGCAGCGCAGTGCTCTACCAACTGAGCTAAATCCCAGCCCCGTCCATATGCATAGGAGGGTTTTTCTGCAGTGCAGTTCCTTGATCAGATTTTCCATTTAGGAATCACCCCTGGGCCCTGAGGTGAACGGTTACATAGAGCCATGGTGGGCCCACATGGCTAGGTGGAAGGCTATTGTGTGGTCTCCTTTTTACTTGTTTATTTTAATGGACTTGGTGTTTAGAGTAATCTTAGGTTCACAGCAGAACTGAGCAGAGGGTACAGAGATATTCTACACAATCCACCCCACACATGTGCAACCTCCAGAGCTGTCAACATTCCACGTCACAGTGGCACATGTCCAATCAGTGAACCTATGCTGACCTATTGTTATCACCCCAAACCCATAGTTTACCTCAAGATTACCTCTTGGCCTTGTGTATTCTGTGGGTCTGGGTATAATGGCACAGCGCCTGTCTGCCATAGTAGTATCGTGTAGCATTGTTTCTCTGTCCTAAACATCCCTTCTGTTCTACCCATTCCTCTCTCTACCTCCGTCCTCTCATAATCACTGATATCTTCATTTTCTTTCATAGTTTTACCTCTTCTAGCATGCTATGAAGTTAGGATCATATAGTATGTAGCTTTTTCAGATTTACTTCTTTACCCTAGTAATATGTGGACTCCCCTTCTTTTCATGATATGGCAAACCATTTTGTTTTTAGTACTGAATAATATTCCATTTCCTGGAATGTACTACAATGTATTTATGTACTCATTACTGAAGGACATCTTGGTTATTGCAAGTGTAGGCTATTATTTATTAAGCTGCCATAGACATCTGTGTGCACATTTTTGTGTAGATAAATTTTCAGCTCATTTAGGTAGATACCATAAAGCCATGATTCATGATTGCTGGGTCATATGCTAAGAGTATGCTTAAGTCTGTGAAGAATGGCCTGACTTTCTTCCAAAAATCTGCTGCATTCATTCAATTCATTCTTCCAGCAAGGAACGATAGTTCCTTTTGCCCTCCTGCCTCCCCAGCGTTGTTAATGTCTTGTTTTCAAGGTAAATGTGCACCTGAATGAAGGAGGTGACAATGAAGAACTGAGTTAGCAAATTGCAGAACTATTGCATAGTCAACATTGCTACGTCTTGGTGAGGGATTGGTTTGGGGTACACGGGAAGTGTGGAGAGTCTTGGTTGTTGTTTCTGAGGTTCTGGTTTGGATGACAAGACAGGCAGAGATGCTACTTGCAAATATAGAGGAACGAAGCATCAAAATGGAGTTACCATATGGTTGTCCCTTTAGGAGTTCACCGTAGTCTGTGGATTTGGGGAGAGATCTGGGTTGGAGTCAGAAAGATAGGTATTATCGATGTGAAAATTATAAATGAATTCATGAAATTTGATGCGAGTCCCTAAGTAGAGCATTAGACTCTTTCCCGTAGAAGAAGAAAATAAGAAGATAAGGAGAGAGAATTGTGGGTGATGAGGAAATCAACTTTGAAGGGGTCTGAGAAACTGAAAGGGGTCTGAAAACTGTCTTGCACAGTTTGGTACCTTAATGAATAGATGCTGAATTGAATTAGTCAGTTATTTCTAGCTGCCTATTATCCTTAGAGGCCTGCAGCCATAGCCCTGTGGCATCCGATCCCGTCAGATCTCGGAAGCTAAGCAGGGTTGGGCCTAGTTAGTACTTGGATGGGAGACCACCTGGGAACACCAGAAGCTGTAGGCGTGGGAGAAGGACCTGGCAACCCCCTCCCAAAAATCAATCTGCCATTGAAAACCCTATGAACAGCAGAGAAGCACTGACCATAGTGTTTCCCCTGTTGTATACAGGGTCGCTATGAGTCGGATACCGACTCGACGGCACCTAACAACAACAATTATCCTTAGAAAACATAATTATCGCTTTCACACTATCTATTTTCCATGAATGTGGAGACAAAAGTGTGTATTTTGCACAACTTGGTAATAGTACAAGAGGGCAGGCCATGTCCCAAAGTGAGTGCTTCTAAGAATCTGAGCCTCAGAATGGTCTGGAGAATCATCCAGAGGAGGCTGACGATGAACTGAGTAGTTAAGGATTGCTAATACATGCGTTGTTTTGTCTATTTGTTGTTGGCGAATATTTCCTAGTACTTACTATGGAATGGATATTGCTCCACACTTTGGAATACAGAGGGAACAAATCAGAGCAAAGCCTCCCTCCCACAGAGCCTCAGATCTAGTTGAGCGACTCAAACAGTATGTAAATTTAAACACAGATAATAGGAAGTAACGTACATTATGCGGCAGCATAGAGCCTGCTTAGAGGAGTCAGAGAATTGCTGTTGTAGAGCTGACAGAAACATTCTCTTCAGTCTGAGGGTCTTGGAGCAAAGACCTGAATGATGTGGGGTGGCAGAGCATCTGGCTGTGTGGGAAGGACATTCTCTTCCCTGGAAAGGTGGCCAGGGATTCTCAAGATTGTTTCTTCAGTGCCTCGCACCACAATCCTGCCTCGACCCTCAGTGAGCTTGCATCTTTCATATCTGGAATAACAGAAATAAAACTGGCATAAAAGAAGTTATTGATTCCCCAGTGTGTAGTGGTCTATGTACTTACACCTGACCCTTCCTCATTTGCCCTTTATAAAACGTGACATAAGCGGTATTGTTGTTATTAGGTGCCGTGGAGTCGGTATCCTACTCATAGCGACCCTATGTACAACAGGTGAAACAGTATTGTTACTGCTCCTCTGCTGTTCATAGGGGTTTCAATGGCGGACTGATTTTTGGAAGTGGTTTGCTGGGTCCTTCTCCCAAGCCTACGGCATCTGGTGTTCCCAGGTGGCCTCCCATCCAAGTACTAACGAGGCTCAACCCTGATTAGTTTCCGAGATCTGACAGGATCGATGCCACTGTGCTACGGCTGCAGTGGTATTAGTTTTCTCATTTTACAGGAGAGAAACTGAGGTGCAGAGAGCACATGATTCTCTCAAGGACACACAGTTAGTTGACGATGGAACCAGAATGTCTTTCAGATTCTGTCTAGCTTCAGAGTCCTCACTTTTTGCTCAGCCATTCATATACCCTCCACAAATGGCTGAGGCAACATGGTCGATTCTATTCACCCAGCAGATTCAGCTTTCTCTGTACTGCGAGGAAGGAATTGGGGCTGTATTTGTTTTCTGTTGACCAGCTGGCTTTTTACAATGGATTTGCAAGCCTCAGATAAAATCACTGAGTCTATTTAAAGTTTTGCCTGAGACATATTGATGTAGTCAAATAAAACATGGGATGCTGATCTTTATATAGTGTGCATAGCAAATGCATCCCAAGGCACTCCTTGCAGTGCCGGGGTCCCTGGGGATGGCTTGTGACTGAGGGAGCTCGTTCTGTTTATAGTTTCATGCACATTTTTACAACGCCTGGACTGAATTGAAATGATAAAATTACAATTGGATGGAAACGTTCCCTCTCCTCCCTCTCCCTCTCCCTTCCTTGCTTTCTCACACTGGTGGATTAAAAAATCTAGACACGATTACCCATAGGCCAAGAACAATTCTGTCTATTCTTGTGATTGTATCCTAACCCATCTGATTACCGGGCTGGTCTGTTGGATTTTAGTGGGTTGCCAGTGTGTTATTGGCATTGCCAACAAACATCTACCTTCAGCACCCGAACCGTCCTTAGAAAATTGCTTTAAAAGACCTTAGGCTGAGCCAGGCATGGTGGCACACGCCTGTAATCCCAGTGGCTAAGGAGGCAGAGGCAGGAGGATCGCAAGTTCGAGACCAGAGGGAGTCTGCATAATTTAGCGAGACCCTGTCTCAAAAAGTAAACAATGGGCTGATGGTGCAGCTCAGTGGTCCAGCACTTGCAGAGCATGGAAGTGCGAGGCCCTGGGTTCAACCCCTAGTACTGAAAAAAGAAAACAAAAAAAGACCTTAGGCTGTATGAGGTTGGAACAACAGCTCTTACTCCTTTTGTTCTCATTTCAAGACCCATCTCCTTGAAGGTAGAAAGGAAATGGTGGCCATCATTTAGAAGTCTCCGAGGTGTCTATTTCCATGTTCCCAGAACACAGTCAGAAAATGCTAGAACTTCTATTTATATTAGTTTCTTTATTATAAAATAATAAGACATTAGGCTTTTAAAACTTAACATTCTGCATAATATTGATGCCCTCTGTGTGGGAAGGAGCAGGGAAAGAGGCCGGAGGAGTGCCAGGGACTCTGTCCTCTACCCCAGAGGCTGTGCAAGGCCTCTAGCAGGTTTCCCTGTCATTCTGCTTTCCCAGCCCAGGATGGGCTAGTGGCAGCCCACTCCCGAAACAATCCGCCATTGAAAACCTGATGAATAGCAGAGAAGCACTGACAATAGCACCAGGCATGGCACAGTGTTGGGGTGTGTTTCATTCTGGTGGGGCTGGCGTTTAGCTCAGTTGGTAGAGTTCCGTTCTGCACTCTCTGATGCCCAGGGTTTGATCCCCAGCACCATAAAAATTGGAGAAGGACATGGCAACCCACTCCCCAAACAATCCTGAAACAACCACACACTGAAACCCTGTGAGGGTCACTATGATTTGGACAGCCTCTAGTGCCATTCCAAGGATGCTGTGCTTTATTCTGTAGGCACCATGGATGCCAGAGGGGATTTAAGCAAAGAATGACATGGAGAGATTTCAGATTCTTCATGGATTGTTTTTGGCAAGGAAAGAGTAGCTGTGGTTTGGGCCAGGCTGAATATCAGTCTGCACAGTGTATTCTCAAAGCTTAGCTTGGGTTTTCCTTCTGGGTCCTTCAGTCCCATGTTATCAATGCAAATCTGTATGTAGTCAGAGAAGAACAGACCAGGAACACAACTGCAATCTTACATGGAACAGAAGGCGCAAACACTGAGTTAAGAAGAATTTAACTCACTTCAGTTTATTCTTAGTTTTCCAGAATGTAGTGACTCCTGTTAACGACTGCGCTTCTGAGCAGAATTCCCCGCGTCCGGGCTCTATGGTGGGTTGTTGTTGTCAGGTGCTGTTGAATTGGGATCCGACTCATAGCGACCCTACGTACAACAAGCGAAACACTACTGTCAGTGCTTCTCTGCTGTTCATAGGGTTTTCAATGGTGGATTGATTTTTGGGAGTGGGTTGCTGGGTCCATCTCCCAAGACTACAGCACCTGGTGTTCCCAGGTGGTCTCCCATCCAATTCCTAACCAGGCCCGACCCTGCAGAGCTTCCGAGATCTGATGGAATCAGATGCCACAGGGTTATGGCAGCAGGCCTACAGTGGGTACAAATGGCTTAAATAAGACTAAGGATGGACTGTGCTTCCTTCATCTTTAGGGAAGATGTGGGTGGCGCTGGTCCCCAGGGCCATGTCACCAGCCTGTGCAGCCCAGGGGGAGGCCAGCAGCTCCAGCCAGGGCCTGTCTGGCTTGGGGCTCCCTCTGTGTGTGGTTCCTGCAGGCTGTGCTTGAGCGGGCTGAGCTGCTGAGGCGGCCACACATGCACTGTGGGATGGAGCCTGCTGATACCATGCTGCTGTTGGGGGCCGTGGAGTCAGGTCCAAACCGTAGTGACCCTCACAGGGTTTCAGTGTGTGATTGTTTCAGGATTGTTTGGGGAGTGGGTTGCCATGTCCTTCTCCAATTTTTATGGTGCTGGGGATCAAACCCTGGGCATCAGAGAGTGCAGAACGGAACTCTACCAACTGAGCTAAACGCCAGCCCCACCAGAATGAAACACGCCCCAACACTGTGCCATGCCTTGTGCTATTGTCAGTGCTTCTCTGCTATTCATCAGGTTTTCAATGGCGGATTGTTTCGGGAGTGGGCTGCCAGGTCCTTCTCCCTAGCCTGCAGCACCTGATGTTCCCAGGTGGTTTCCCATCCAAGGCCTAACCAGGCCCAACCCTGCTTAGCTTCTGAGATCAGGTGGGATCAGATGTCAGGGTGCCATGGCTGCTGACAGCTGATATCCATAGTCTGTGTAAACTCCCCCGGCATCTGAACCTTGCCTGGGGAACCCTCAAAACCTCTGCAGTCTGCTCTCTGCCTCCCTTTCCCTGCTGGAATCGTGGCCATTGGAAATCTTCAAATCATGCCCTCCTTGCGCTGCCTCCCTCCTGTCGCCTGCCTTCCTCACACCCAGGGGAGACTGGGCTCACGCCCTGGGCTGGGAAAGCAGAATGACAGGGAAACCTGCTAGGAAGTCTGCTTGTCACCCTGCCCTCTCACAGGGCACCCCATCTCAGCATGGCCTTTTGGGGTAAATAGGCCTTCATGCAGCCTGCTCCTCCTTGCCCCTCCTGCCCAGGGCCCCGGCCTCTTCTGTGGCTCCAAGAACTTGTTCCCCAAGAGACTTCCTTTCATTGGGGTGATGAGCCCTGTCTTCTCTCCTGGTCCCAGTCTCCTAGCTGGCCTACTAGCTCCGGAGCATATGCATAGGATGACGATGGCTTTACGTTGTCAAAACACACAGCGGCCACCCATACTTGCTGGCACACTGTGACCCCTTCCAGGTCCTGTTCTCGCTCCTCTCCCGCACAGCCAGACTTGCCAAGATTGCTAAGTGGATTCCTCTCTTCTCACTGTGCATGCCCCAGTGAAAATCACCAGTGCTCTTCTGGTGCCAACTTTATTGGAAATATTTCACTCTTCTAAAATAATAATAATAATAATAGTAATCTATTACTATAATAGATTACTAATAGATTAATAATTACTAATAGATTAATAATAATAGTAAGATGGCATCTGGGAATTAAGCAAAGAAGCAGAGGTAACATCCACAAGGAAGACAGACTTACTGAATGACAGGGAGAATAATTATTAATAATTAATAATAATAATATAATAATAATGGTAATAGTGATCTAAAATATAATAATAAAAATAAAAAATAGTAATAGTAATAATAATAGTAATACTACTACTAATAATAACAATAATAGTAATATTAGTAATAATAACAATAATAATTATAATTGTTATTATTATGGTGCTTTGGCTTGAACCTAGGGTCATGCATATGCTAGGTGAGTATGCAGGCTGCCTCTGGCCTCCAACCTGTGATCCTCCTGCCTCTGCCTCCTGAATCACTGGGATTACAGGTGTGCCATGGCACCAGGCTGCATTTAGCTCTTTATGTCTTTCGAAGAACATGTCTTCCCTCTACAGAGTACTTGCCTATATTCCCCAGCTTAAGTCTTTCCTCAGTTTCTTCTCCCTGTCATTCCATAAGTCTGTCTTCCTTGTGGATGTTACCTCTGATTCTTTGCTTAATTCCCAGATGCCATCTTTGTTTTCTTTTCTTTCTTTCTTTCTTTTTTTTTTTTTTTGGCAGTACTGGGGGTTGAACCCAGAGCCTCCCGCCTGCATGCTCTGCAAGTGCTGGACCACTGAGCTGCACCCCCAGCCCATTTTTTTAACTTTTTGAAACAGGGTCTCGCGAAGTTACGCAGACTGCCTCTGGTCTCGAACTCGCGATCCTCCCTCCTCCACCTCCCGAGCCGCTGGAATTACAGGTGTGCGCTACCGCGCCCGGTGATGCCATTTTCTTCACGGAATGTGCTGTGATGTTGTTACGGCAAATAAGAGTCCTGTGTATTTCATTTAGAAAGGCTGCAACGACTCCACGTAGGTTTCTGGCTCTTGAGTAGCAATTAGTCACTTTCTGCAGAGCCCGGTATCCAGGCTTCTATTCCGAAGCACCTTTTACTCACCAAGACCTAAGCTCACTCTTGGTTTACACATCCCCTCTCACGATCTGTCCTCTTTTGATGTTCCAGTCTGGTGGGTGACCAGTGGCTTCTTCCGTCCATTTCCCTGGGCCAGAGGCATGTGCCATTCTTCCCATAGGCCCTTCTCTCACCCGCCTCTGTCTCTGTTGGGTCCTCCTAATCCCCCTCCTCATCCTAGTGGTCCCCATTGTGATGTCACAGAGGCTACTATCTCCTATCACTCTGTGCAGTCACAGTATTCTATACAGTTTTCCTACGTACACCAGCCAATTCCTCCCCCAAATCTGCAGTGCACTTGATATCTCCAATTCAGAGATGAGGTCTGTCCCTCCCTTCTTTCTCTAGGAGCCTGTCAAAGGCACCGAGGTACCAGGAAGCCTAAGAGCACAGTGTCTCTGTGTGCGCCACAGCCTGTCCACCTCCCAGCCCTACCCGGTCTCTTATTCTATGCACTTTAGTTTCCCAAAGCTGTGGTTCTGGTGCGCGAGGTGTGCATTCCAGAGAATCTTCAAGAGAGTTCATTGGAACCCGGTCAGAAACTGCTGGAACATTCACTTGTATTAGTTTCCTTATTATAAAATAATAGGTAAGAAATTGGGCTTTTAGTACTTACTGTTCTGCATGATGTTGGTGCCCTCACCTGCTCACGTGTCAGGTGACCACACAGAATGACAGGTGTCCTGCGGAAGGGAGGCCCCTAAGCGGGGAGGTTGGTGTGCTGTTCCCACTCATCCTTCTAGTTTCAGTGTGCGGTGACGACATGTCACCTCCAGGGCCTCGTTATATGGATTTCTGGATTATCCAGTTTAGTGTTAATCCAATGGCCCTCACACACGGAGCAAGTGACTTTAATAGATTCCAGCAGGGAAACCACAGATTGAAGACAATACTGATAATTACACTCTGAACGGGAGTCAAATAGAAGCATCCTCCATCACACCACGAGGGAAACAGCGAAGCGGATCTGCATCAATCATATCATAAATTATAAAAATATCATCAGTGAGACCACATGAAGGAGGCTGTGCTCTGGCTGCATCACCATGGGCCTCATCCCTAAATATCCTCAGATAGTATTTTTTTAAAAAAGGGAGGTGCAGATTTCAACCTGGCACGATGCAAAGGCAAGGTAACCCAAATCCTTCAGCAGGCTTTTCCTGAGACCAGACATCCTTCAGGGGTACCCCAGGGGTACCCTATAATACCATTCCATGTGTGTTCCCCATCCAGCTTTCTCCATTGTTTAAGAGAGTTGTGTATATAAATATATATATATATATATATATGCAAATATATATATATGCATATATATGCAAATATATATATATATATATATTTTTTTTTTTTTTGTGGTACTGGGAGTTGAACCCAACGTCTTGCACTTGTATACTTTGCAAATGTTAGATCACTGAGCTGCTACCTCCAGTCCATTTTTTTTTTTTAACTTTTTGAGACAGGATTTCACTAAGTTCTGCAGACTGCCTGTGGTCTTGAACTTGTGATCCTCCTGCCTCTGCCTCCCGAGCCGCTGGGATTACAGGCATGTGCCACTGTGCCCAGATCACTTATAAATATTTTTGAAGCCGAATCCAATCCAAGTGTGAGCACCAATTTTGATATCATATGTTTTCATTGGCTTTAAATCTAGAAGCATCTTCCAAATTTCTCTTCCCAACTCTGCACCCATGGCGTGCACTGAGAAGTCTAGGCTAGTTGTCTTATAGAACTCTCCACCTAGAGTTGTCTGTTTCCTCATGGAATCATATACCTTGCTTTTATGTCCCCTGTATTAAAGACACACAAGAAGTTAGGTCCAAGGCAATTCTATCCAAAAGAACTGTTTGTGATGATGAAAGTGCCCTATGTACTTGCTGAACATGGTAGCAACTAACCACCTGTGGTTACTGAACAATTGAAATTGTGGCTAGGATAACAATAGGATATAATTCTTAATAACTTTAAATTGAAGTAACCACACAGGTCTAATGACCTCTTGACAGAACAGTCCCATGAATTTGAATACACTCCGCTTCAATAGCCCAGTGATTATTTTTCAGGTTGTTTTACAATCACCTCCCAATTTTAAAGGCTGCATCTCAGCTGGGTGCGGTAGTACCAGCCTGTTGTCCCAGTGACTCAGGAGGCTGAGTCAAGGCGGGGATCTTGAGTCTAAGGCCAGACACAGCCTGCATAACTTAGCAAGACTCTGACTCAAAAGAAAAAATAATAAAAAAATGGTTTGGCTTGCAGCCCAGGGGTAGAACACATGCAAAGTATGTGTGAGGCTCTGGATTCAACCCCTAAGTACCACAAAAAATGAAGAGTAAAAGTGAATACATAAAGGCTGTGTCTCTGCTCACCTCTGCTGGATGCTATGGCTATACCAGGTAGTGACTGGTGGAGGGCTGCTCGTTAGAAATCACAGAGTCTGTTAGGCATTTCCTTCTGCACATTTATGGCACAGGAGAGGAGAAATCTCATCCATATTTGGGGAAGACAACAATTCCATAGAACTTTTAGTGACCAAGCACCTGTGTGGAGTTTGCCCGTTGAGTGAGGAGAGGAATTGCTGGAAAACAACCGGGAAGACAATGTCATCACCATCGTTAGTTCTGGGATGTGCTTTTGTCCTTCCCAGTTGGTCACTAGTCCTAAACCCACATTTCCACATTGCCAAAGTCAGCTGTCATTGGTGGTGCAGCTTCCTGAATCATCAGAGAAAGGTCTATATAAATTTGCCACATGGTGCCGGGCATGGTGGCGCATACCTGTAATCCCAGCGGCTAGGGAGGCGGAGGCGGGAGGATCACAAGTTCGAGACCAGAGGGAGTCTGTGTAATTTAGCGAGACCCTGTCTGAAAAAGTGAAAAAATGGGCTGAGGCTGCAGCTCAGTGGTCCAGCACTTGCAAAGCTTGCAGGCCTGAGACCCCGGGTTCAACCCCCAGTACCACAACAAAACAAAACAAAACAAACAAAACAATTGCCACATCATAATGATAGGGAAAGAAAAACTTGTAACAACCAAGGGGATACAGAGTTTTCATCTGAGGGAGACACAAAGTAAATTACACAGAACATCACAGCCTGACACAGAGTTAGCTAAATGCTTTAAAAATAGAAGGGATTCTGATAAGCCACTCTCATTGCATTGGGGCAGATATATCCATCTGTTCTTACCTCTCATCTTTTTATTTTTATTTTTTTTCAGTACTGGGGTTGAACCTGGGTCCTCACACTTGTGTGTTGCAAGTGCTGGACCACTGAGCTGCACCCCCAGCCGATTGTCTTGTTTTTTGAGACAGGTTCTTGCTAAGTTAGGCAGACTGCCTCTGGTCTCGAATTTGCGATCCTCCTGCATCTGCCTCCCGAGCTGCTGAGATTACAGGCGTGCGCCACTGCTCCCGGTTCTTACCTCTCATCTTGTGAGATGCCACATTATTCTTACTCAGATTTTGTTGTTCAGTCATTAGTTCCTCCAGCAATCGTTGACAGCCCAATTTCTGTGCTGGCCCAGAGCTTCCTCACACAGCACTGTCCGGTGCAGACCGGGGATCTTACACTCTGGACCCGCTTGCCCATCTGATGGTGGGGCTCTTCTTCACAGCCCTGTTCCCACACTTTTCTGTGCATGGCCCTTTTTCCGGGCTTGCTTCGTGCTCAGCCTGGCGCTGACCTACTTCTGCCTCCTGACCGAGATTCTGATCCACCCTCTTTAACTGGGTCACGGTGCAACCTCCCTGGCTCGTGTTGACCTATCTTCTTTCAGCACTACACGAGAGATGTCAGGAGCAGATCTGCCTTTCCCTTGATGCCCAGGGCCTTGGCCTTGTACTGTAGACCTGTTTCTTGGCCCTCTGCTTATGAGCAGAGCCTGCCACTCATCCAGCTTGAGAAATAAAAATCTCAGTCCAGACTGGAGCCAAGGATCAAATGGAAGAGGGGTCAAGTGATCCCCATACCAGGACATGGAGCCCTGTGTCTACACGGGTGGCAGCCAGGTGTCAACAGGGAGGCTGAGCAGGGGTCAAGGCCAGGATCAGGTGAATGGCAGGCCTTTTGCTGTTTGCAGGGCAGCCTGCCGCAGCTCTGACTTGCTGTGTGCTGTGCATCGAGAAGAGTGGGCTGTGTGTGCGCCAGGCCCAGAGGAACCCCCGAGGCAGGCTGGAGAGTGGAGACAGCCTGTGTGGGCCGTTAGGCTGGGCTCATGGGCACCAGGGTTGGGGGTTGGGGTGGGGGTGTTGAGAGGCAGACTGACTGGAAAGAACACAGTCCGTGGAATTGAGCAGCCCTGAGGCCCCATGGTAACACCACCTGACTTCCTGGGTGACTTAGGACCACCACAGCCTGACCCACAGTTAGCTAGATGCCTATTTTTTTTTTCTGGTACTGGAGGTTGAACCCAGGGCCTTGTGCTTGCGTGCTCTGCAAGTGCTGGGCCACTGAGCTGCACCCTCAACCCATCTTTTTCCTTTTTTGAGACAGGGTCTCGCTAAGTTACGCAGACTGCCTCTGATCTTGAGCTTGCGATCCTCCTGCCTCTGCCTCCCGAGCCGCTGGGATTACAGGCATGTGCCACTGTGCCCGGCACAGTTAGCTAGATGCTTTAAAGATAGAAAGGTTGGCTGTGGTTGACCTTGAAGCCTCAAGTTCTCCATCTGTCAACTGGGTAAGATGATCTCTGTGCAGGAAGCCAAGGGTCCCACCTGATCCGTATCTGCAGGATCTGAGGGTCAGGCGCTTCGCCAACGCCCACAAGGGAAGGGTCCCCGAGGGTACTTAACAGATGGCCCTTGGGGTGGAAGATACTGACAGGAACAACTTCAGTTTGCCCCACTGCCCGCCATCCCCATCGCACACCCCCCTGAGCCGGCCCCGTGTAGACACAGGGACGCGGGCGCCGGCTCCGTCTGTCTATCTCCTTCTCTCCCTGCTTTGACTTGACGGTTCATCTACACAACTGCAGCCTCTAATTTTCCTAATTGCAAAATTTCCCTCAAGCCTGTGATTCCAGCTTGTTGTTGTTTCCTCATTAATCATTCTTTAAACAATGAGCACAGCCCGTAGCTTGCCCAGCTTCTGCCATTTCCTTTTGCGTTCAGACAGGTTCTAAACTGGGTGAGCGCTTGGTGCCTAGACATGAAGGAGGTGGGGTCTGTCTCACAGGCTGCTGGCTGGGGCTGGGGGGCCCTCTGGGCCCTGGCTGCACCTTTCCCTGAGGGCTGGCTGCTTCTCCCACCAGGATGCGCCCTGACTCGTTCTCGGTTTTGAGGGTCCGGGCAGCGGGCTCACTGCCATCCAGCGTGAGCGTCTGCTGGGACTGTAGCAGAATGTCCTGAAACCCTTCCATCCTGCGATTTTCCATCTTGGAGTTTCACAGTGGCGTCAGCACACCTCCCAGGGTCTTCATCTCCTTTCCATCCAGGATTCTATGGCGAACTCTTTCAGTGTTGGGAAGACACGTGAGGGGAGCTCTGGGCAGATGTCCCTGAGACCAGAGGGCTCACAGATGCCGGCTGAATGACCTCTCCTAGCGGGGTGGGTCCTGCTTCCCTCTATTCACATCCTGTGCCCTGCCTGGGGGACTGTGAGAACCAGATCTCAGCACGGGTTACTTGGGGAGGCCGCCTCTGAGAACTAAGGATGCAGCTCATGAAGATGTTCCTTTCTCAGGAGCGAGCACAGCCCCGCCTAGGCGCCTGCCCACTTCTCCTACCCACGTGGCCACCTCTGCACAGGCGTGCCAGAGCCCACTATCCACAGAGTACACAAGATCACAGCCCACTTGGAGTTATCCTTGCTGTGTAGACGTGTTCAGTCATGTGCTAGAGGAACCCAGGGGCACGTGGGCGTGTAAGCTTTCTGAGCTTGTCTCCTAGTCCCTGAACACAGGTGGCAAATTTTACTCCATGTATCATAAAAGGAGATCACACAGCTCAGAGGTACAGCCTGCTTGCTGCTTTGAAGTGCCCGTCATTCTGTATTTTAATAACTATTGTTGCCACCCCTCCGTGAGTTTCGCTAGCAGTGGTTCTTTGCATCTTAAAATCTCTTCCTACAGTCTTCTGCTTAGAATGGCGCGGGCATCGAGCTCAGCGATGCCCCTCTTGGATGTCCTTTGTTGAATGGCTTTGCTCCTCCTCCTCTATTCTACTTCCCTCCCTGAGAGAGAGGCCCACTGAGGTTGCCACTTGCTTAAAGGAACTGGGCATCCGGGGAATCGCTGCACATTCAGACCAGGAATGGCGTAGGGTGACTCTACCATGATGTCCTCAGAACGGCTCAGGGACATCTGCCCAGGTGCCCAGGCCCAGAGCCTGCAGCCAGAACGTGGCAGTGCTGGGGTCCTGGGCTCCTCTTGCTTTGCTGACACCCATAGCTCCTTGCAGGGAATGGCTGGTCTGTGTGAAAACCTCCCACCCTCTCCTATGGTTCTCTCCTGCCCACCTCAGTCCCTGACTCAGTGGCCTCTCCCGTCCTGGCCCCTGGCTGACCCTGTCCTTGTGCATGCATTCCACTTTGTGTGCTATGCCTTGGATGACGATGACCTGATAGTTGGCCTCCCACCGCCACCCTTCCTGGGGGGAATTCGAAGGTACTGGCTGTATCTTTTGTGCCTTTCTTTCTTCCAATCTGCTTGGCAACAAAACCTGATAAAGCAAATACTCAACATGGGTTTTTCATCCCACATTCGCCAATACAAACCTCCCTTTAGGGCTAAGATCTTTGGCATCTTCAACTGTATTTGTTAGCAGAGGTGCCTGTGGCCTGAAATTGCCGGACATTTGAGAGCAATGATGTTCTTCTGGAAATAATGGGTTATTCTTTCTTATTTTCTCGATTATTTTAAAAATACACTGTACATTTCCTGATGTTGGTTAATTTTTCTATGAGGACATGGAACAAAGCATAGACCCTGGCCACTCGGAGTTATCGGAGCAGCTGTGTGGGACACCGTCATCCAGCAGGCTGCCCTGATCCCAGCCCACCTCCACATGTTCTCTGGAGCCCCTTTGTTCTAGCCTCTCTACCTACCTTGTGTCTTTGTGCCTCATGCTGGCCCTGGCCAGATAGATAGCTTCTCAGCATTTTCTTTTTCCTACTTATGAAAAGCCTGTGGCTGTAGCCCTGTGGCATCTGATCCCATCAGATCTCAGAAGCTAAGCAGGGTCAAGCCTGATTAGTCCTTGGATGGGAGACTGCCTGGGAACACCAGATACTGTAGGCTTGAGAGAAGGACCCGGCAACTCACTCCCAAAAAACAATCAGCCATTGAAAACCCTATGAATAGTAGAGAAGCACTGACAATAGTGTTTCGCCTGTTGTACATAGGGTTGCTATGAGTTGGATACCAACTTGACGGTACTTACCAACAACAAAAATAACTTATGAAAAGACATCAGATGATGCCCTGTGTTCAAATGATGCTGAGCAGAAAGCCCCTGTATGGAAAATGATCAGAGGGAAGACCTGCTTGGGCTGCATCAGGGGTTGGGGGCTCAGAGCCTCACCTAGGTGTCCTAGCTTTCACACTGCACGTTTTCTCCTCACTGTCAAGGGCTGGCAGGCTCTCAGGAGGAGGGTTAGAAAGCCACAGCTCTAGAACACTTTTCTGACTCTCATTGCAAATATGTGCTCAGCAGTAAAACTGCCTTGCTTGGAACTTGGAACTGCTTTAGTTCACAGCAGAATGCCGGAGCCTTAATCCCCGCCCTCTTAAATCCTTGAAAGAACTTGGATGTGACTTTCTCCACCAAGTAGGAAAGCATTCTGCAGAACTACAGAAGCAAAAATAAATGCAGGGAGCAAGAGAACAAAATGTGTTGTCTCCAGATGGCCTTGGATACATGATGAAGTAGAAATTAATGGAAAGGTAAAGAAAACAGTCTTCCACGTAGATGCCTGTATGTTTTTTGTTTTGGGAAGTATTCACATTGGAAGGATCTGTTACCACCACCACCACCTATTGAGCCAACCTTGGATCTTTGACTCAGCTGGTCATAACCTTGACTTGGGCTTCTGAGCAGGGATGGGCAACTCATGTGTGACTTGGGCAAGATGACAGCCCCGTGAGTCACACTGCTACAAGCGGATGCTTGTTAGCAACCATCTCCCACCTTGGTGGGCTGGATGCAGTGGAGAGGAGATGGTCACTGTGGAGGACTCAGTAGTCTGGAGAAGAGTTCAGATGGTGCCAGCTGGTAGAGGAAGCCAGGCCTGGGCTTAGATCCCATTGTCACACTTGGCAGTGAGATCTCTGGGTGCCTGGCTCAGCCGCCGCTGCCACCTTCTTCTTCCTCTTCCTCTTCTTCTTCTTCCTCTTCCTCCTCCTCCTCCTCCTCTTCTTCTTCTTCTTCTTCTTCTTCTTCTTCTTCTTCTTCTTCTTCTTCTTCTCCTCCTCCTCCTCCCCCTCCTCCTCCTCCTTCCTCCTCCTCCTCCTCTTCTTCCTCTTCCTCCTCTTCCTCTTCTTTTTTTTTTCCCTGCGGTACTAGGGGTTGAACCCAGGGCCTCACACCTGCATGCTTTGCAAGTGCTGGACCACTGAGCTGCACCCCCAGCCAATATTTTTTTTTTTTACTTTTTGAGGCAGGGTCTCGCTAAGTTACACTGACTGCCTCTGGTCTTGAACTTGGGATCCTCCTGCCTCTGCCTCCCGAGCCGCTGGGATTACAGGTGTGTGCCACTGCACCCAGCCTCAGCCTTCTGATCTCTGAACTCCATTTTTTATTAAATAGAGTCATCCAACACATTTCATACTGTTCTCCTGGGGATTAAATGAGGCGTGGGAAACCTTGTGAAGGTCATAAACAGGGAAGCCCTGTAGAAATGGGGTATCAGTCAACATTTCATTTGTATACCTCAACATGAACTTGTAAATCGGAAGTTACACATCTCCCCCGTGGCCATGATTAAATGATTTTCCTGGTAATTTCATGTATGTGTAATGTCTTTATCATTTCACAGGGCTGCTCAAATCCTTTGCAGACTCTCCTAATCACAAAAAGTCCTACCGTCTCAGGACTGAGGTGGACCTTTACTGACATCTGCCCTTCCCTCCTTATTTTACAGATGAGAATCAGTAGCTCAGGGAGTGAGTTCTTCCCTTGAGGGTTGGCTGCCTGGCTCATGCTAAGTACTTAACACCCTGCAGATTTAAGCTGCTTTTCAGTGTCAACCCGGATTGCCTTCAGCTCTAAGGAACAATAAATGTGACTTGCCATGGCTTCAACTGTTGTTTATTCAACAGGCCTACAGTTGACCACTTCCCGATTTTTCTTTTCCTCTTTTCATACTTGTGCAAAAGAATCAGTTCTCTGGTTTCCTATGTAGCTCTTCTTTGCCATCCTTAGCTATTAGTTGGTTGCCTCTTTGATACAACATAAAGACCACAACTCTAAACATCACTTTCTATTATTCAAGTCGGAAGGAAAGAGGAAGCCACCCCAGCTAGTCTCTTCCTTTGTCTGTACTTTTTTTTTTTTAATAGAAAACCTCCAAAACTTTCCTGAAGCCTCCTAGAATATTTTTTTTCCTTTTCTTTCATTAGTTAAACCATGGTCACACAGACGTATTCACTAGAGGAAATGCTGGGCGGTGAATATCTGGTGTCTTTTCCTCATTCTTCACAGTCAGAGCAGGTGCAAGGGAAGAGGACAGGGCGAGGACAGCTCTTGGGCTAGAGAGCCAGCAGCGCCTGCCACGCCTGGGTCAAAGCCCTGGTGCTGTGAATTGGCCACGCCCCTTTCTCCCCTCTGCTTCCAGGTGCGGGTGAGTTTCCCTCTCTAGGTTAGGGTTTCACCTGGAAAACGGCCGTAGCTCCTGGACCATGGATGTCTCAGGCACTGCAGTGTAGCATTGGGTCATCCCTCAAGGCTGAGCCTTGAAGCCAGACAGTCCATGGAATCTTCTATGCCTGTCTCCACAGCTTGGTAGGTATGCGTCTTTGAACAGATTATGTCTTTTACCTACATGTGCCTCATGGTCCTCAGCTCTGAAATTAGGGGAAGGCATCTGCCTCATAGGAATCAGTGTGATAATGAGGAGAAATGAAAGGAATAATGAATGAAATGGAGTGGGTGAGAATGGACAATGAATAGATAGTTCTTAGCACAATGCTACACTTGCAGTGAGGGCTTGTTGTTGTTAGGTGCCGTCAAGTCGAGTCCAACTCATAGAGACCCTCATAGGGTTTTCAATAGCTGACTGTTTTGGGATTGCCTTGGGAGTGGGTTGCCAAGTCCTTCTCCCATTTTGTGGTGCTGGGAATCGAACTCGGGACCTCAGAGACTGCAGAGCAGCGCTCTACCATCTGAGCCAAATCCCAGCCCAAGTAAAGCATAGGAACAACAATACTTACAGAAAGCCTTCCATAGGCCAGCTTCACTTAACATGTTTTTGTTTGTTTGTTTGTTTGTTTTTTGTTTTTAATACTGAATCAGTTAACTCTCAGAGCAAACTCAGGAGGAAGGTTCTATTGTTCTATTCATTTTACAGCTGAAGGAACCCAAGCACAGAGCTGTGTAGTAACTGTCTGAAGTTCCCTAGGTTGAAACCAAGGCAGGCTGGACTCAGACGCACATCTATTCACTAAGTGGAAGTGATTCTTGTGGATTTCAAAGGGTGCCTCAGGTCTCTGAATGTAGGAGCTCTGGCTGTAGGCGGCCAGGACCTCCGCAGGAGTGTGTGGCTCTTAGGCTGGATTTGAACCAGGATCGGTGAAAAGCTGAGGTTCAGAGTGGCCTCATCCTTCAAGAAGATGGGATAAAACTGGCCTTCGCTCTGCTTCTCCCAAGTGAGAGTAGATACAGCCTGTGCGTGTCATGTCCCCGGGTCCTGGCGGAGAGGATTGATGAGGTGTTGGATGCTCACGGGTGCTGGTCAGCTGTGGGCAGCCCTCTGGGTGGCGGAGTAGGCAAATGCTCAGATGGTCTTTTGCAGCCTATTCAATTGTCTGACTTCAGGATTCTGCAGCCCTGGAGGCTGACAGCTACCCCTGCCTCCCAGCCTATTCTGTCTCATTTATCTGGTTTCTCCTGCAGACAGTTCGGTGATTGTGAATAGCATCTATGGATTCTCTTACAGCCCAAGGACTGGGCATTCGTGGATCCCATGGATGTCAATAGCAAAATGGCTGAGTCCTGTGATGTCCTTTTTGGACGTTTCCATCAGTGGTGTCTCCCACCAAGTCCCTGATACTCTTCCTCACAGAGTCGCAGAGGCACGAGGATCATAACTTTCTCCAGTCCCTTTTGTTCCGGCTGACTTTGTGGGATGCTGATCAGACTCAGAGGCCTGGCCCATGCTGGGTTTGCCTGGGCTGCTCTGTGAAAGGATTTTCGTACCCAGGCACTGTGTGGCCACCAGGATGTGCTGGTGATTTGGCAAGTCAGAATTCTGCAGTTTGGTTTTCCTTTAGATAGATTAGTCATATGCCAGTTGAGAATCTTCACTTACTCCTCCTCCTGAGCTCAGTATAATTCCTAAAAGAGCAGAGAGCTAAATGAGCCCCAGAATCAGGGGTTGGCAAACATTTTCTGAGAAGGGCCAGAAAGATAATAAATATTTTAAACTTTTCAGGCCATATGGTGTCTGTCACAACTACTCAACTCTGCTCTTGTAGTGAGAAAGCAGGCATAGACAATACATAAACAAATGGCCATGACTGTGTCCCAATAAAGCTTTATTTACACAGACAAGCAGGGGGCCAGATGTATAGTAGGTTTGGTGCCAGGAAGGAAATATGCAGACACACCTACTCACTATTTTGGCCTAATAGATAGTCCTCTCGTATCCAGGAAATCTTTCATGGGCTCCTTGCGTTCTGTTCCCTTCTCTTTAGGGTGGCCTTAATCATCTTATTTCAGGCTATTGTCCTCGCATCTGGATTGTCCAGGAATCTGCTAATTTGCCTTAGAGTTTCATCCTCTACCCTGTCATTCAGACTCCTGTCAAACTGAATTCTTGTGTGATCTGTTCTTTTCATCGTTCAGTAAATATTGAAAGGTGGTCCTTGTGCTCACTCCTAAGCCTGCATAGCTGAATGGAAAAAGACATGGTTTCCACCTTTATCAAGCTTATTAGTGTGGAAACACAGCAGGTAAGCTGTTCCATGCTCATGGTGTTATATCATTCATATGTGAAATGGATGATTGTTGTAAAGCTGATTAAGCAGAAAGGCTGATGAAAAGCTCATGAAATGAAACATGGTTGTCACATTCTTGCCTCAAACCTTTCACTGGCTCCTCATACCTGGTGGAGGGTCACTGGCTCCGGGTGAACAGGAACCACTTGGAGTTAGTGGAACCAGAGCTGCACATCT
The DNA here is from genome assembly GCA_007922755.1 of Pedetes capensis. NCBI lineage: Eukaryota > Metazoa > Chordata > Mammalia > Rodentia > Pedetidae > Pedetes > Pedetes capensis. The sequence continues at coordinate 33,994 of VMDO01006888.1, forward strand.
GCATTGTCATAGTGATTTGCTGGGCTACAGGAAGGGCTCAGGATCTGAGTTTTACCCACCATCCTTGGGATGTTGAGGCAGCTGGCTTGAGTATATCGCTTAGAGAGAATCTCGCCTGGACCCCAGGGTAGTAAGAGCTGGCTACAGGTCCCAACGCTTTCCAGGGTGTGCCTGCAGTCCCCAGCCTTCCTGCTGTGACTTTCCCTTTCCTCAGTGAAGGCGATGCCTGGGGACCCTCACCTCCCCCATCGCCAAGCCCTTCCCTCCCTCTCACGCTGGGGCATCCCCACCGAAGTTGGGCACCCGTTCCTTCTTAGCCGGCTCCCATTCATCTTCGGCATCTAGCGTGGAGATCTGGCTACTACCCCGACTCCTTTCCAGAGACATCCTGTCTGTCCTTTCATCGCGGCATTTCGAATTCTGCATTTAAAGCTCTGTTTTTGCTCCTTTTATCTTTCTTTTTACATCTCTTTTGTTGTCCCGGTCTTATTCTCCCGCAGGTTCCCCCAGGTGATTCTCCTGGCCCTTCGCGTGTTTCTTCTTTCCGCGTGTTTCTTCTTTCAGTACCAGAGATGAGAGGGAAGGGGACTGACTGATGGGAGAGAGCATGGATCAGGGCTGCCCCGCCCACTTTTCCTTCATCTGCCCAGCACTGGTGCATGTTGAGCCTGATGTGGAGCTCTGTACTTTCACTTCTACAGCTTGAGCCTCGTTTTCATCTTCTCTTTGATATGGAAAATGTGCCTCTAATGAGCTGCAAGGAAAAACGCGAAGCCACCATTAGCCACATAGCTCCTGGAGACGGAGCCTAGGAACACTTGGAAATGATCTTTCCTTTGCAGCTGGACTCATGGTTCTGACTGACGAATTGGTGGAACTGCTTCCCCGCCACCCACACGCAAGCTGGGTGCCCTCGAGGGCACGCTGTTCCCACAGCGGCAGCAGATGATGCCCTCTTCCAGGTTGTTGTTGTTAGGTGCCGTCGAGTCGGTATCCGCGCATGTATTAAATAGAGGTATCCCACAAAGAAGCTAATGCCCTGTCCTTCCCTGGTAGTCCCTCAGTAAAAATGGTTTCTCCTCACTCCACTTAACCTTTGCAGAAATGCATTTGTTTATGGCAAACTGAAGATCTGGATACCACGGATTAGGATGATTACCTGGTGTTAGCAGTCACAATTAGTTCTTATGTCCTTTTGATTACTTGAATGTAAGTGAAGGGAGAAGATTTCAACTATAGTTTGGATGATTGAAACCCAACTCTGGGGATTTTCTGAGTTTTGTTGCATTGGATGATTTTGTGGCTCACACCACGACCTAAGGGAGACCCTGAATGCTGGCTCTGACAGATTTCCTTCCTGTGAGGGATACCACGACACATTGTTGACTTGTTCGCTTATTCTTTCAACACATTTGCTGAGCACCTACTATGCGTCAGATTACTATTGGATCCTCACACGTACTTCTCCATAGATAATTTATTTCCCTATGGTTTTTAGAAATAGAAGCCAAACACAAGGCAAATGGCTTGTAAGGGTGGGCCTGGCAATGGGTGTGTGTGTCTGATTCAGAACCTGCACCCATGACCCCCAACTATTCTTGGTCTCCCTCTTCCAAATCTGGCCCCGACCATCGTTGTTCACATTGTGAATTATGGGTCAGACTGGGTACTTGGAGGCTGGACCTCTGCACTGCCCTCCATTCATTGGTTCCTGTCGCTTGCACTCTTCATTCACCCACCCATCTACCCATTCATTTGCTCCAATACCCACCTACCCACCCCTTCACAAGGATAATATTTCTCCTACTGAATTGCCTCATCTGTAAAGTAGAGATGATTATGGTAATATTAAAAATCTACACATTAAGTCATTATAAGTATTAAATGAGGTAATACCATGCCAATTTTGTATTATTATTTCAAATATTTTATGCCTAATTGGCTAGAATCTTAAAAGATGCCATTAGACTGAGAACTTGAAATTTAAAGAGTATAAGAGCTTGGTTAATTTGGATTTCCATGACTTTGAAATCTGCATCAACTCTGCAGACCAGGGCCCCACTGCAGTTAATATTTCTCCTGTCCATGGTGAATGGATTTGCTGAGCAAACAGGAAGAACCAACGTGACTGCCTGGGGCCACGTTTAACCTCCTAGGCACGTGGAAAGGACCTATATGCCAACAGTACTATATTTGTTTGATTTGAAACAGTGTTTTTTCTACAGGATGAGAAATCTCCCAAGGCCTTCCTCTTTCTGAAGATCACAAAGTTACTTCTAGTTCCTACATTTGTGCCCTCCAATGAGTCTTGCAATGACTTTGAGCATCCTCTGTCTTACTTATGACTCAGTACTCATTTGTTATGGGAGAAGGACCTGGCAATCCACTCCCGAGGAAATCCCAAAACAGCTGTTGAAAACCCTGTGAGGGTCGCTGTGAGTTGTTCACAGCTCCACGGCACCTAACAACAACAACAACTCATTTGTTATCATCAGGTGTAGGTGAGATCACTCATTTGCTCAGTGTTGGTTGAATCCCTACTGTATGCTAAGCCCTGGACTGAGGTGAGGAACAGTGGGCAGCGGTCTCATTCTCTCCGAGTCTGAGGTCTTATGGGGAACACAAATGGCAGAGGAGCCAGCACATAGCAGCACCACAGAAATCATTTGTTCTCACCCCCTGTACAGTATTGACGATAGTAGTGCTGGTTCCAAAAATTGTCACTGTTGGGTGCCATCAAGTTGATTCCAACCCATAGCAATGCTATGCACAATAGAACGAAACCCTTCCCAACACTGACATGCACACAATATTTTTGTTTGAGCCCACTGTAGCACCCACTGCATTTCTTCTCATTTTGAGTCATGCCACATCAGCCAATGGAGGTCCCAAGGGCTTTACTCCATTCCCATCCCTAAGGTCAATTCTATTGGGCTCTCCAATTCTACTGGAGGAAATTCTTCCCCAGTCTTTTGTTGAATGCCTTCTAGCATACTGTACAGGGCAGCGGTGTCCTCTGTGGATTCAAAACACCACCAAAGTGGGACTCCTCTAAGTGAGCTTCCTGTGCATCTGTGGTTGCACCTGCCTCGCATGGGCGTTAAGCACTGGGTGACAGAAGAGGAACAGCACGACATCTGACCTGAATCTTTGCCTCCTTCTGCGGTTACTTGCCCTGTAATAACAAGACAACCCCATCATATGTTTGGCCTCAGTTTCTCCCTCTATTTAGTAGGGGCTTCAAACAGGTAAACTCCCAGGGCTCTTCTGGGGGAAGATGCCGGGACATGATGGCCATTTTATAATCCTTGCCAGCACCACCGAGACTCTAAATCCCCTAAAAGCCGCCATTCAGGGGGGCCGTTAGCACAGTCATTTTCCACTTGACGGATGGAGGGAAAAGTGGGCAACAGAATTGTGGCTGTGCTCCAGTAATCCACGTCCCTGTCCCCATTTCTTAGCTCAGAGGACTGGCCTTTGGAGACAAGCTGGCTTAAGCACTTAGGCTGCTTGCCAGAAAGGCATTTTCTAAATTACACTTTTCCATTTTAAAAGCAATGGACTTAACGGGAGTTTTTGTTCAATAACTTTCCCTTTCATTTGCCTTATTCTGCCCTTCTGCTGCCTGTCTGGACTAGTGCAGAGACCAGCGCAGCCCTGGGAGGCGGCACACAGGAGCCGTAGACCCAGCTCCACCATCTGGGTTACCATGGGGCACCACAGGCCCTCTCTGGGAATCAGATTCTTTCTTAGCGGTGTGAAGGGGGCGTGAGGAAGGCAGGTGTAGTGAAGATCCTTGTACTTTGTAGAGATTATACCTGCTAGAGTCTAGATCTGAAAGTCCCCAAAAGGGGACTCCTGTGTTGAAGGTTTGGTCACCAACCTCTGGCGCTCTTGAGAGGAGGTAGAGCCTTTGGGGTGGGGCCTAGAGGAAGGAAGTTAGGTTATTGGGGTGTGTCCTTGAAGGATATTGAGGGATGCTGTGCTCTGGCCCTGGCTGTCCCCTTCATGGCTGCTTTAAGGCACACAGCTTCCTCTAGCGCATGTTCCTGCCTTTATACACTGTGCCACCACAGGCCTAAATGCAATGGGGCTGATCAACCATGGGTTGAAATCTCTGATGTCGTGATCTAAAATAAAATTTTCCTTTCTAAAAATTGATTTATCTCATATATTTGTTCCAGTAATGGAAAGATGACTAGCACAGTACCTATTTAATTTGTTTCTCACCTGTTGGAACCCCCCCACGTGTCTGTCAGCTTGTCATGCTGTGGGGAGCTTGCGTGTCGCTGTGATGCTGAAAGCTGTACCACTGGTATCTCAGACACCAGGAGGACCACCCATAGTGGACAGGTTTCAGCTGAATTCCAGACTAAGATAGACTAGGGAGAAGGACCCAGCAGCCCACTCCAAAAACAACTAACCATTGAAAACCCTAAAAATAACAGAGAGGCACTATCAAACATGGTGCCAGAAAATGAGCCCCGCAGCCTAGAAGGCATTCAACAAAAGACTGGGGAAGAATTTCCTCCAGTAGAATTGGACAGCCCAATAGAATTGACCTTAGGGATGGGAATGGAGTAAAGCCCCTGGGAGCGCCATTGGCTAATGTGGCATGACTCAAAATGAGAAGAAATACAGTGGGTGCTACAGTGGGCTCAAACAAAAATATTGTGTGCGTGTCAATGTTGGGAAGTGTTTCGTTCTGTTGTACATAGCGTTGCTATGGGTTGGAATCAACTTGATGGCACCCAACAGTGATAACATTTAGAACTAGTGCTATTATCTTCAATACTGTACATATATTGAAGCTGAGATTCTTAAGTGTGAGTAACTGAGAAAGTGTCAGAAAGATAGCATCTGTAGTTCTGAGACCGAGCTTGGGCAGCGTATCTCTAAGACCTTCTCTCTGGACTGCAACACTTCACTGTTACAGGAAGAAGACTCACAACAGCATGTGGAACTTGCCCTGGTCTCTGCCTCTGCACCACAGGGATCTCCTGGCTTCTGCTCATTTTCTGGCGAGATCCTTACCCTTGTGCTTTTTGAGTAAATTCTCAACGGCAAGGGGAAATTTCTTTTGTTTGTGGATCCGAGGAAGTCTGAACATGACAGAGACTGAGCACACAGTTCTCATACACAATGGAGGCAATCATTTTGCTTATTTTGTTGTTGTTTTTACATTTGGACCTATGTGGGAAATACTGGAGGTACCAAAATTAATTACAGTACCTACCATAAATACTCTGTGTAAAGGGAGAGGTATTTTTTACATAGGATATTTGCTGATAGCCTCTTGCACTTTTCTGGAAGAAACAGCTGTCCTTATGGGATTTTGCCTGGAGATTATCAAAAGAATACTGGATTCCCCATGGTGAGTGACTTATGGAGATAATGGGAGCAGGCCTGGGAGTTTCCTGGCTTTCTCTCTTGCAGACTAAACCTTTCTTCTGGCTCATGTTTGACTGCTGGCAGGAGTTTTTGTGGAGCCCAGCTTCCAAGATGATCCCTAGTGCTACCCACCCTCTAATATTCTGCTCAAGTGCTTATGCATTTCTCCTCCTTACCAGCTGTATCACCAACAGACTATTGTAGAAATGACAGTGCTGGACTTCTGAGGTTAGGTCAGAAAAGACATTGTAGCTTCCTCATTCCTCTCTTGAGTCATGTGCCCTTGCCAAACCAACTGCCCATTCATGAGGACACCCAAAGTATCCTCTGGATATGCACAAGTGGGGAAGAACTGAGGCTGCTTTCCAACAACCAGCACGAGCCTACCAGGAATATGTGTGGACCAACTGAGGCACAGTAACAGTGGGACCTTGAAATGATTCTCCCTAACTGGTACTTGGACTTTGACTTTCATGAGAGACCATTGGTCAGAAAATTCAGCTAAGCCAGTCCTGTGTTCCAGGTTTGCAGGAGATGTGAGATAAGAAAAGTTTATTTCACATTGTTATACAGTATAAACAATATAGTCCTATTTACTGTAGTGATGAAGAGAAGAGATTAAAGAATTTCTGTTTAGAAGATGGGAGCTGATGTCACCTCTCTATCTCTTGGTTGTAGGAACTTTCAACCTTCCCTTACTTCTCATTCCTCCTCCTTAATTTATGGATTAGGATCATGCTCATTTTGAAAGGTAGATTGGGTAGGTGAAATAAATTACAGGTCATATTTTAATAGAATTCATATTGTTTTTATTGTTTTTATACCTACAAAGCAATTAATTTCTTCCTGATAGCATATTTGATTCTCTTTAAATACAATTTACATTGATTGTAAAAGTTATGAGTAATACAAAAAAGAATGAAAGGAAACATAACAATGTGTCATTATTTTCCTAACATCTTATATCTTATAAACTATGCCAGAATGTTGTGACGAAGTACTTAACCGTGTATTTATCCACCAATCCATCCATCAGTCTATCCTTTCACCAAGTATTTTTTGGTATCAGGCATTGTTAAGGACACGGGGGATGTGGATATGAATAATACATGTTCTCTGCCTTTTGAAAAGCAGTGTCTTTAGTGAAAGTGGAGAAGGATTCATTAGACGGGAAGTAAGGTGTTCATGTCACATTTTCTACTCCAGGTGATGAAGGGGTCAGTTATTCATCTACTAAACACCTCCAACCTCTATATTCATCTGTTTCCATGTGATTTCTTACCAGTCAAGGTTGCTCCTGGGAAATTCTGCTACATCCAGGGCTTGAGCCCTTACTGTAAAGGTCCTCAGTGGACTCGGCATTTGCAGGCACTGTTGCTTCCTTTTCATCCTTTAAGAACTTGTCAATTTTTAGGATTTCTTCATTAGATACCTTGCTGCTATCCTGGTGATCTCCCTTTAATTTTAGAATCCAACAACCACCTCTTCAATAATGACATAGGGTGTACAAGAAGTGTGTCAGTGAAGGCTCTTTATATTAAACATAAGATCACACTGTGATCATCTGTTTAAATAAAAGAATGCACTGGAAGGTTGTTAGGGAATTGTGGAGTAAACAAGGTGGTAGAGATTCACTTCAGAAATAGGCAGAACCTGTGGCATCCCCTAAGGATAAAGAATACAGTCTGAGCCAAGGTCACTCCATGGGATGATCAGGGTCCATGTGCTATTCTGATCCCCCTTTTTAGAGTGGTGGTATGTGGTGGTCCAGAGAGCAGACCTCGCAGCAGGACCACTCAGGTTTGGATCCTAGAACTCCACATATGAGTTTTGTGATTTTGCCAGTTTCCTTAAACCTTATGAGCCTCAGTCTCCGCATTTATGCTGTGGAAATAATGATAGTACTAAGCTCATCAGGTAAGGTGTAAATTAAATAAGACAGTCCACATAAAGTGTTTACCATAGTGTCTACAACATGGGAAGCATCCAGTGAATGCCTGCCTTTATTACATCCTCCTTTCAGAATTGAGCAGGACTGATTGGCTGATTCCAAGTCAACAGCTAATGAGCTCCTGCCACGTAAGGAAGGAGGAAGAGCATTGGTGTCTATAATATAAAAGAGACATAGTGGTCATTATCTCCATTGGAACTCTGAACAGTGGAGACATCTTCAAAACCGATAGAGGCAACAAGATCTGAAGCAAGATTCTGAGCAGCAGTTAAGTGAGAAATACCCATGTCATCCAAACATTTGTTGACCAATATTTTCTATAACTTTCAACTTGATTTTTTTTTCCTGCCTAACCTTGTGCTGTATTTCCTCATTCCATAAGGAATATACCAGTCCCTACCTGGACCTTTCAGTGGATAGTGGGTTGGATGGACCAGTGGAAGACTGGGCCATTAAAGCTGTAGCATAGGACACTAGCAAAGCAGCTCAAATAAAGTCTTACAGAATATGGGCCTCAATCTAGAAGCAAGAGGGAGTCACAGGAGAGTTTTCGCAATGCAGTGAGGTAGTAAAATTTGTGTTTAATAAAGGTTAACTTGGGGCTCATAGAAGCTGAATTAGAAAAGAGACAGGGATCCCAGTTAGGAGCTGGTATGGCAGTCCAGGCAGGAAGGAAAATGGAGTTGAAGCTCACTACCTTCGGTCACCCCACATCTGTGAGCTCATCATGTTGGGGGAGCTTGAGTGTTGCTGGGATGCTGAAAGCCATGCCACTGGTATCTCAGATACCAGCAGGCCCACCCATGGTGGGCAGGTTTCAAGTGAGCTTCTAGACTAAGACAGACTAGGGAGAAGGACCTGGTAGCCCACTCTCTAAACAATTAGCCATTGAAAACCCCAGGAATAGCAGAGGAGCACGTCAAATGTAGTTCCTGAAAATGAACCCCTCTCCAGGCTGGAAGACATTCAAGAAAATACTGGAGAAGAGTTGCCTCCTCAAAGTAGAGTCAACCTTAATGATGGGAATGGATCAGTGCCTCTAGGACTTCCATTTGCTGATGTGGCACAACTCATAATGAGAAGAAACACAGTGACTGCAACATTGGGCTCAAGCATAAAAAGACTGTGTGCATGGCACAGTGTTGGGGAGTGTTTTGTTCTGCTATACATAGGGTCATGATGAGTTGGACCCAACTTGATGGCCCCTAACAACCATCACCTTTGGGAAATGAGGATTAGTGAGTTTAAAAAAATGTTCTGAAGATAAAATGGATGGACTTTGGTCAATGATATCTGATACATGTATAGGGACACATTTAGGTTGATTTTCCTTTTCCTGAAACATAGAAGTTGAGGGTACAAACTCTAAGTCAAATAGATGTGCATTTGAATCCCAGTTCCACCACCTTTACCTGAGGTCCCATGGGATAAGATGACTATTTGGGCCACAAATCTCTTCATCTGTGATGTAGGGGCATTAGTGCTGCCCTCCTCCCAGGCTGTGAGAGCTGAATGAGGCTGGGCCTGAGGGGAAGCGCTGGGCTGGTGGCATTCAGTAAATATGAGCTGCTGCTCTTCTTAACCTGCCAGCCTCCCAAGGCCACCAACTCTGAATCGCACACTTCGATACCCCAGCCTCACCCTCACCTCTTCTCTTCCTCATGCTTACAGTCACCAGGTCCTGCCAGTTATCCCTCCTACATATTTCTAACTGTGTCCATTTGCCTCTGCGTCCCCCTCTATCACCATTCTATCCCATCCTCATCTCATTCTACAGCACCAGATTTCTTATGTGGATGGTACCTAAGGCTTCCCAACAGGTTCCCCTACAGCTGTCTTTACCTCCTTCAGATACCTATTACATTATACTCTAGGCAATCTTTAAAAACACAACTACTATGACAGGGTTGCAAGATGAAAGACTAATATATTAAAGTCAATTGATTTCCTGTATACCAGCCATGGACAAGTGGAATTTGAAATTAAATGCATAATACCATTCACATTGCCATGTCCAAAATTGAAATAATTAGGTATAAATCTAACAGAATATGTACAAGGTGTATATGTACAAGCAAAAAACTCTGAAGAAAGAAATCAAGGAAATAATAAGTGAAGAAATATTTCATGCTCATGAATAGGAAGATTACTCAATATTTTCCAAGATACCAGTTCTTCCTAATTGGATCTATAGAGTCAATGCAGTCCTTCCCAAAGTTCTAGCAAGTAATTTTGTGAGCATTGGCAAACTCATTCTGAAATTTATATGGAGAAGCAAAAAGTCAGAAGAACTAACAGAATATTAAAGGAAAATACCAAAGTTGGAGGACTGACACTACCCAGCTTAAAGACTCACAAAACAGTGATAATTAAGACAGTGTGGTGGTGATGTGAAAGAATGGACAGGTGTATCATTACAACAGAGTTGAGAGCCCAGAAGTAGTCCTGTGCAATATAGTCATTTTTGGACAAAGGAACAAAGACAATTCAATGGGGAAAAGGTAGTCTTTTTAACAAATGTTGCTGGAATAATTGGACATGCATGTACAAAAAAAAAAAAGACCTTATACACTTCACAAAACTTGAAGTGGATCATGGACCCATACAAAAACTTATAAAATTCATAGATGATAACATTGGAGAAGACCTAGAGGACTTTATGTTTGGATATGACTTTTGTGTGACATCAAAGATATCATCCATGAGAGAAAGAATTGATGAGCTGGACTTCACCAAAATTAAAAATTACTGTTTTGTAAGACACTTAGTGGCTGTAGCCATAGCTCTGTGGCATCCGATCCCATCAGATCTCGGAAGCTAAGCAGGGTCAGGCCTGGTTAGTACTTGGATGGGAGACCACCTAGGAACACCAGGTGCTGTAGGCTTGGGAGAAGGACCCAGCAACCCACTCCCAAAAATCAATCTGCCATTGAAAACCCTATGGACAGCAGAGAAGCACTGACAATAGTGTTTTGCCTGTTGTATGCAGGATCGCTATGAGTCGGATACCTACCCAAGTGTCTTGTTGTTGTTAGGTGCCATCGAGCCATATCCAACTCATAGCGACCCTCATAGGGTTTTCAATGGCAGATTGTTTCAGGATTGCCTTGGGAGTGGGTTGCCACGTCCTTCTCCCATTTTTGTGGTGCTGGGAATCGAACTTGGGACCTCAGAGACTGCAGAGCGGTGCTCTACCAACTGAGCTAAATCCCAGCCCCAACAAGACACTTAGCACTATGGAAAGAATGGAAAGACAGGCCACAAACTGTGAGGAAATATTTTCAAAAGACGTATCTGACAAAAGACTGTTACCTAAAATATACAAGGAATTCTTACAACTCAACAGCAAAAGAAACAACTGACTTAAAAATGGGGGCCAAAACCTTAACAGACACCTCACCAAAGAAGGCATACATGTGGGAAATAAGTACATAAAAAGATCCCCACATCATATTTCATTAGGGAATACAGATGAAAACAAAAATGTGATACCACTGCACGCCAGTTAGAGCGGCCGAACCCAAAACACTGACACCGCTAAATGGCTGTGAAGATGCCAGGAACAGGAGCTCCCATTCATTGTTGGTGGGAATGCAAAATGGCATAAGCCACTGTAGAAGATGGTTTGGCAGTTTCTTACAAAACTGAATATTCCGTTACCTTACAGTGCGGTCGTTTGTGCTCCTTGGTATTTACCAAGAGTTGAAAACTTATGTTCACACAAAAACCTGCATGGAAATGTTTATGGGAGCATTACTCATAATTGCCAAATCTCAGAAGCAACTAAGATGGCCTTAAGTAGGTGGATGGCTAAATAAACTGTGGCACAGCCAGAGAATGTGAAATCATTCAAGGCTAAAAAATGAATTATCATGTTAGGAAAAGAAGGAAATGTAAATGAATTTTACTCAGTGAAAGAACCCAGCCTGCAAAGGCCACATGCCATGTACGATTCCCGGTATTTGACATCCTGGGGAAGATAAAACTAGGGAGGCAGTGAAAGTATCAGTGGTTGCTAGAGGTTGAAAAAGAAGAGAGGGCAGGTGGAGCCCAGCAGATTTTGAGGGCAGTGAAGCTACTCTGCATGTTACTATCATCGTGGATATATATCATTACCTATTTTTCCAAGCCCACAGGTTCCCAACAGCTACCCCTACAGCTGTCTTTGCCTCTTTCAAATACCTATTGCATTATTATCCAGGCAATCTGGAGAGTGAACCCTGATGGAAACTATGGGCCTGGGGTGAGTGTCAATACTCGTTCATTGGTTATAACACACATGCTCTTTTGGTAGAAGACGTCGATAACGTGGTAGGGAGTGATCTGTGAGGACAAGGAGTATATGGTAACTATGCCGCCTCTCAATTTTGATGTAGCCCTAAAACTGCACTAAAATATTAGCATCTTAAAAAAAGACCAATATGATCAGATTCCTCTGTGCCTGAAACAGACCAGTGACCTCCTGAGTGTACCTAACACAGCTTAAGTCCTGAAGGTAGAGTTGGCCTTGAGAGATGGTCCCCTGGCTTCTTCTCAAGTTTCTACTAAACCCACCCCCACAACTCATTATTTCCTGCTCCCCGTTCACTCTCTCTCATCTCTAACCGCCTGTCATCTCCGAGCTGCTCCTTGTTGCAGGGTCTTCTGTCCTGCAGGCTCCCCTCTCCAGAATGCTCCTCCACCTCACGCTTTGCCTCTTGGGTCTCAGCTTTGATTCAGCCCAGCCACGACCTGGGAGAAGGTCAGTTTCCCCAGCATGAGCTCTCCTAGTGGCCCATGTTTTTCTTTTATTTCAATTAATATAAATATAGTGAAAGAATTGTTTATGTAAGGAGTAGGTGAACGCTTTTCTCACCAAGTTGCAAGTTCTTTCTTTTTTTTATTAGAAATTTTTAATGTACATCATAATGTGATTCATTTTGACATGCTTTACATTGTGACAATTTTCATATATGCAATTTGATAAACATTGTTCATATAGGTTACCCCTTACCCTCCACTATGCTTCCCCCCCACTCCCCCTTCCCATCTAAGTTTCCCTAGAAATCACATGTAATTGTTCAAACAAGATAAAAACAAAGAACACTACAGGAAAAGTTTCTATCTTGAACAGAACTGGAACCCAAGGACATATAGAAAAATACTACTAAGTAAAAGATAGAAAAGACTTGGATGGGAAACTTTTTTTTTAATTACATGTCCTTAGAGTTTGGCAGATACCAGACACTCAAATAGTAATTTTGTATTGTGAATACATCATGGCCTCATGTGGCTGTAACTTATTTACAAATATATTAAATAATTGTATAAGACAAATGACAGTTGTACAATACCAGTAACCAATACAAGACACTAACATTTGTACTTAGTATCTCAAGAAAATCTTCCCCGAGCCAGTTGGGGTGGTGTATACCAGTAGTTTGAAAGATGTGGGAGGCAGAGGCAGGAGGATCTCATATCTGAGGCTAGAGGCAGCCTGTTGAACTTAATGAGACCCTGCTTCAAAAATTTTAAAATAGTAAAAAATGGGCTGGAGATGCAGTTCAGTGGTAAAGTACTTGCAAAAGCATGTGTGAGGCCCTGGGTTCAACACCCTAGTACTTTAAAAAACAAAAATATCCCCCAAACAAAATATCTCCCCCCAAATAAGATGTTGTGTGGAAGGGGCTCTCTGTCAAAGCATAGGAAACCATCTTTAAAAGCCCGCTTCTCTTTCCCTGCCCATCTCTGTAATCTCCAGCTGATGGGCACTTATCTCCCAGGAACTTTCTTTCTGACTCCTATTTCCCTCCTGTATTAGTCCGAGTTCTCCAGAAAAACAGAAATAGGGAGGTGGCTCATGAGATTATGGAATTATATTTCATAGCACGATAGATACATTCCCTTAGATTATTACATGAAGGATGGGATCCTGTGATCATGGAGGCCCACAAGGCCATCTGGAGCCCTGAGGGAGCCAGTGGTGCAGATCCAGTCCAGATGCTGGCAGCCTGGAGACTCAGGAGGAGCCAGGGTTTCAGGCTGTGTCCAAAGGCTGACATAACTAACAAGCCAGCTGGCAGGGGTTCGGAGGCAGGAGCTCACTGCTCCTCCAGAGAGAGTCAGCCCTTTAGCTCTGTCCAACTGAGCTGACTGGATGAGACTCATCTCCATATGGCTGATGGTCTGCTATGTCCAGTCCACCAACTCAAATGTGAAACGCATCCAGAAACACACAGAGAACTCAGAATAATGTTTGGCCACGCATCTGGGCACCCAACGGCTCAGTCAAGCTGGCTCAGACAATTAATGAACCAAAACCTCTCCTGAGGCCCACCCCAAATGCTTCTTGCCCCTTTCAGAGCTCTGTCCTCATCCACGGATCTTGGCTGTGTATCCCCTCTGCTTTCCTTCTTTTACCTTGGATTAGCCTGAGACCTTGATTCTGCTAACCAAATTAGGTCATAGGAGTCAACTCTTTCCCCCTCAGCGGGTATGGGTAGGGGGTGGTTTTGAGACGCAAAGACTGCAGTCCTTTATAATATAGAAGATGTTCCGCAATTACTGACGTGCAGAATAGCTTCGCCTCTCCCTCCTGTCTCCGTGTGACCTGAACTCGACCTGACACATCATATATTTCCGTGTTCCTGTCATTGATGTGTGTCTCCAGCAAGAAGACATGGCGTTCCAAGTGTCATGTGCATCCACCGCTCTGTTCCCAACCTCCTGAGCAGGGCTTGCCCTGTAGTCAGTGTTTAGTGGGAGCTTGCTGGATTAGTTAATGAATGAATGAATGGAAATTTTGAAAATCAAGATGTCTTGGAAGGACTAATTAACAACGCTGTTTGTGTGAGTGCCGCCTAGCAGGTGTGAGGTAAGATTCTGGAAGATCACACATTGCTTTTCTTGGGGTGCCTCGTTTTTGTCCCTCACAGCAAAAGGCCCAGGCACATAATTACACTCCACATTTTTGTTGTTGTTAGGTGCTATCAAGTCATGTCTGACTCATAGTGACCCTCATAGGGCTTTCAATGGCTGATTGTTTCCAGATTGCCTTGGGAGTGAATTGCCACATCCTATTCCCATTTTTGCGGTGCTGGGAATCCAACTCAGGACCTCAGAAATTGCAGAGCAGCGCTCTACCACCTGAGCTAAATCCCAGCCCCACATTCCACATAGTACTGACTTAATGCCTTCAGCCCATGTTTCCCACTTTCTTTTGAAAGAAGTTGTTTGGAACCAGAGAAAGACATATTTGTATTGGAGAGACTAGATTTCATTTTCTGTCTCAATTACTTATTGTTTCCATAACATTAATTTCCTATTCTCTATTGGGGGGTTGGCCAGATCCATTTCTCTACTACACGAGACTGTACTCACACACACCATCCTATCTGGAGGTAGGACCTCGTGGGACCCTTACAGTCCATTGAACTTAAGCTGTGGAGCAAATGCTGGCTTAGCAGGAGGAACCTCGTGGCTAACAGGAGGACCACCCTCACTCACGCATGGGAATGTGGTGACTCAGCCACGTCCTCCTAAGAACTATCAAGTAGTCCTTTCAGACTTGTTGGTGGCACTGCATTAAAATCGATCCATTTCCCAAACTCCACTGCTGTTCTTGTTTTATTGAATTACAGACCCAGCTAGAGCACATCAGTCTTTTTTTTTGGAGTGGGGGAAGCGGAAATCCCCAGCACACCAAGGTCTGATGCAGTATGGTTTGCTTGGAATTCATTGCTCTGGGGAGTTTTGAATTGAAGATCTATTACTTTTTAGATGTTGCTTTCTGTGGCGTGCCTGGCATAATGGGCTGGCTACTCTCCAGAATCCTTGTGATTGTTTTGTATTTCTCTCTTCTTTGTTTAATTTTTCTTCTTTGTTTGGTGGTAGCAGTGGGGTGGAGGTTATATGTTGTTGTTGTTGTTAGGTGCCGTCGAGTCGAGTGCAACTCATAGCGACCCTATGTACAGCAGATCGAAACACTTGCCAATTCTGTGCCAGGCAAACGATCTTATGTATGTTTAAGCCCATTGTTGCAGACACTGTGTCAATCCATCTGGTGGAGGGTTTTCCTCTTTTGCGTTGACCTGCCACTCTCCCAAACATGATGTCCTTCTCCAGGGATTGTTCTCTCCTGACTACGTGTCCGAAATATGTAAGACACAGTCTGGCCGTTCTTGCTTCCAAGGAGCACTCTGGTTGCACTTCTTCTAGGACAGATTTGTTGGTTCTTTTGGCAGTCCATGGTATATTCAATAGACGTCTCCAGCACCACAGTTCAAAAGCATCAATTCTTTTTCTGTCTCTCTTGTTCAATGTCCAGCTTTCAGAACCATATGATGTGACTTAAAATACCATGGCATGAGTCAGACACACCTTTGTCTTCAACGTGACATCTTTACTTTTCAATACCCTAAAGAGATCTTTTGCCACAGCTTTTCCTAGAGCAATGCGTCTTTTGATTTCTTGGCTCCTGCTTCCACAGGTGTTGATTATAGAGCCAAGCAAAGCAAAATCTTGGACAACCTCAATCTTTTCTCCATTTATTGTGAAGTTGCATGCTGACCCAGTGGTAAGGATTTTTGTTTTGTTGATGTTTAGTCATAACCCATATTGAAGATTATATAGTGGAAAAATATTAATTCTAGAATCTGAAAGTTAGAACCTAAGTCACAGCTACATCCAATCACTTGGCATTGCTAAATCTGTTGATGGGGGACGGTGTATGGCACCTTTCCTAAAGAATGCTGTATTGTGCCTGACCCACAGTAGGTGCTCAGTAGATTTTAAACACAGACTCACACACTGAGACTCACACACCTACATTATGCCTATAAAGTGATGCTCAGTTGTCGAGAATTTTCAAAATGTCCAAGTTCTTGTTTTAAATTTTGTTTTATTTTTTATTTTGTGAGCTGGGGTCTCACTGTGTAGCCCAGGCTGGCCTCAAAATCTCCATCCTCCTGCTTCAGCTTCCCAATTTCTGGGATTACAGGCATGTGCCACCATAACTGACCCAAATTCTTCTTCACATTAAAATTTTGTTGTTGTTGTAGTGCTGGGGGTTGAACCCAGGGCCTCCGGCATGCTAGGCAAGTGCTCCGCCACTGAGCTGCACTCAAAGCCACTTTTTTATTTATTAATCTGAGACGCTAAGTCTCACTAAGTTATGTAGGCTACCTTTGGTCTTGAACTTGTGATCCTTCTGCCTCAGCCTCCTGAGTTGCTAGGATTACAGCCGTGCCCCATGGCTCCCAGCTCTTCTTCACATTAAATTTAATTATAGTCAGCATTCCATACTCACAGCTTCTGTGGCCATGAGTTCAACCAACTGCAGATCAAAAATATTTTTCAAACATATTGGACTGTACTAAACAGGTATAGACTTTTTTCTTTTTATTATTTTTTAAACAGCATAGTATACCAACTATGTGTATAGCATTTACATTCTGTTCAGTGTTATAAGCAAAGACTTAAAAAGAAGTCAAGACGACATATGTAAGATATATTCAAATACTATACTATTTTATTGGGAGAAGGGCCTGGCAACCCACTCCCAAGGCAATCCTGAAACAGCCAGCCATTGAAAACCCTATGAGGGTTGCTATGTGTTGGATACCGACTCGACGGCACCTAACAACAACAACAACAACAACAACAACATACTATTTTATATGCAGGACTTGAGCATCTCAGATTGGCGTATCTAAGGGGGCGCTGAAACTATTCCCCCACGGGTCCCAAGGGATGACTATATTTCGAAACTGAAGCCACTATACTAGGAGTATCTGGATTCTCTATCCTTGCTGCGTATACCTTGAAAAGTCAGGTAACATTTTGTCACCTCCACTTTCTCCTTTGTAAAATTGGGGAAAGGGATGAGTAAATGACTGTTTGCCTCCTTTCTCTACTGCATAAAGGCGTATCTATCTAACCTGGCATGTAAGCTCCTTAACCAACTCCAATCTTCAGGACGGCACTATTTTAGGTACTGTATAAGGCAAGGGAGACGGACCCGGCAACCCACTCCTAAAATCAATCTGCCACTGAAAACCCTATGGACAGCAGGGAAGCACTGACAACAGTGTTTCACCCATTGTATGTAGGGTCGCTATGGATTGGATACCAACTCGACAGAACCTAACAACAACAGCATAAGGCAAGCAAATCCAAATCCTGCTGTCATGGAATATATGTGCTAATGGGGGCAAAATTTTTTTAAAAAACAAATAGTGTGTAAGGCTTTGTTCACTGTGGCCCATGACGCGTGTCACATAACCATGATGGTGGTGGAGGAAGTCGGAGATCCCCAGTTTGGTCACAATCCAAATTATAGGCCCCTGTGTATGGCATTGGTGTCCCCTTTCTTCCTAACCGACGCCTTTGGGGTCCCCTAGGAGACCTGGCATGTGTGTTAATTCAACTCTCCATGTAATTCTGCAGCCCTCATAAGTAAGTTCCGGTGCTCCTTTTTGGCCTTTTCTGTGGTGTGGCTATGTTGTTGTTGTTGTTGTTAGGTACCAGTGAGCTGAGTCCGACTCATAACGACCCTCACAGGGTTTTTAATGGCTGTTTTGGGATTGCCTTGGGAGTGGATTGCCATGTCCTTCTCCCATTTTGCAGTGCTAGGAATCGAACTTGGGACCTCAGAGACTGCAGAGCAGTGCTCTACCAACTGAGCTAAATCCCAGCCCCGGTGTGACTATAGGAAACTGAAAATTCTTCAGGGCAGCCACAGAGGCACCCTCATTTTCTCACAGGAGCTGAGTTGACAAGACAGTCTGGAGAGCAGATCCTCTCACGCTCCTTCTGTTCTCTTCAGTGTGGGCAGCAGTGCCCCGACACCCGGTGTCCTGTGGTGGTCATTGGTATTGTACCCAGGGTCAGCGGCCATTTGGTCCTCCCATTTGCTGGCTGGAACAGGCACTTCCTCAACTGAGGCTGCAGGGTCCAAGGCGGCTTTGCTCCTGGCCTGGGGCTGTGGTGCCAGGTGTTTGCTGTCCCTGTCTTTAAGGTCGGTGTCCCAGTGTAGCCTTTCTCCAAAAGCACATTGCTAGACGCTGGGCTCTGCAGATCCCTGGGTCATTCCTGCTGCAGTCGGTTGCTTACAGTAGGTCTCTGCTAGCAGATGCAGCGGTGTGGAAATTGGCTCCACCTCCTGAGGAGTGTGGAGGCATCAGAGACATTGTTTCAGTCAGCCAGAGGAGGCCTGCAGGCTGAGGACAGCTCAGAGGCTGGATAGATGGTGACATTGAGGCCACTTCCTGTCTCTGTTTTGTGAAGGACACCTGTACTATCTTCCAGGTCAAGGAGAATTGGTCAAGGCCTCCAGTATTCTCAGCTTATATTCTAGTTCTGAAATTAGTTTATGTTGTCTTGGAATAATAGTAATGATGATGCTTTTGATGATGGCAGCGATGGTGATTTTATTATATATAATAATAAATATATAATAAAATATAATGCTACTTAACAGTACTTTCATACATATTATTGTGGACATTTAACTAATTTGGCCATGGTGGACATTAGGTGTATTCTCTGTAAAAGACTATGTTGTTGTTGTTGTTGTTGTTGTTATTTGACGTTGAGTTGCATCTGACTCATAGCGACCCTATGTACAACAGAACGAAACACTTCCCAGTGCTGTGCCATGCCCAGCACTACGTCAGTGCTTCTCTGTCTTCATAGGGTTTTCAGGGGCAGATTGTTTCGAGAGTGGATTGCCACGTCTGTCTCTCTAGCTTGCAGCACTTGGTATTCCCAGGTGGTCTCCTAACCAAGGACTAACCAGGCTGACCCTACTTAGCTTCTGAGATCAGGCAGGATGAGATGCCAGCGATAAAAATATGAATTGGTTTCTCTTGCTCCCTGAACTTCAGTCATAATTAGCCCATAAAGACTGTATTCTACTTTTATCCTGGCAATTCATCACCATCTTATACCCATTTCTCCTTTCTATTAGCACCCAGATTTTCATCTAGGTGAATTACCTCTTAAATGTGTGTTCTTGGTTGAAAATAAACCCAGCTGTCTGCCTATTTTTATAGTGGCTTACGGGACAACAGAGGAGGCATTTACCAGAGCCCTCCCCTTGCTGGTCTACTGTAGCCCCAGGTTGGGCTGGTGGCCTGCACATTGCCAGGAGGACCCCTTCCCCTGGGATTTTGTCTGCAGTGGGATGAGTCCACACAGAGAAAGCAGCGTAGCTCTTACAGCCCAACAGTGGGAACCTGGTGAGCTTCCCACAGGGCTCCCAAGGCTGAGACTATAAGGAGTTTCTTGTAACTCGTAATCCCAAGCCTGCTCTCCCAGCCTCGCTCTCCTCTCTCTTGCTTCTCCAGGGCCCCATAGGTAAGCCAATGTTAGTGTCCTGCCTCCTGAGGCCTCCTGAGAGTGATTCTCTCCTCCAGCTCAGGACTTGAAAAAGCACCTGGAGTGATGGAAAGCCCTTGACTGCTGAAGCCAAGAAGAACTAGGTTTAAGTCCCAGATCTACCATTTTTACTTACACTCTCACAGTCAGACTTTCTGGGTGCCAGATTCCTCATCTGGCGCATTGTTGTTGTAGTTGTTAGGTGCTGTCGAGTCAGTATCTGATTCATAGTGACCCTCTTAGAGTTTTCAATGGCTGACTATTTCGGGATTGCCTTGGGAGTGGATTGCCAGGTCCTTCTCCCATTTTTGCAGTGCTGGGAATTGAACTCGGGACCTCAGAGACTGCAGCGCAGCGCTCTACCAACTGAGCTAAATCCCAGCCCATCTGGCGCATGGGGCACACTAATGCAAGCCTAGCAGAGGAGTTATTGTTGCTAGGTGCTGTGGAGTCTGGTCTGACTCTTAGAGATCCTCATAGGTTTATCAGTGGCTGATTGTTTCCGGAGTGGGCTGCCTAGTCCTTCTCCCGCTTTTAGCACAGTTGGTGGAGTGACACTCTACAGTCTCTGAGGCCCTGGGCTTGATCTCCAGTATCACAAAAAGAGGGGAAGGACGTGGCCTTCCACTCCCCAAACAATCACGAAATGACCACCAAAAGCTCTACGAGGGTTGCTGAGAGTTGGACCTGACTCTAGGGTACCTAACAACAGCAGCAGCAACAGAGGAATTAGGGAGTGGCTGTGCAGCACCCTGGAGAGCGCCCGACACACAGTGGCTTAGCACTCAAGTAGAAGGTCCTCTCCTCCTCTGTTCACACGCACCAGCACTGTTCACAAAAGCTGGGGATGCTTGGATTACTCCAGCCCAGGGGAGTGCAGCACGTTCCTTCTCTTGTCCTCCTGAGATGTTGTGTGGGTCAGCAGGAAGCATTTCTTTGGGGATAGGAGGTGCGTCCGTTACTTGTGATCCAAGGAGCTTTGGGGTTGTGCAGTGTAGAGGGTTAGGTATGGGGTTTGGGATCAGACAGGTCTGGCTCACACAGGGTTAGGTATTTAACACATAAACCTCACCCATTATTCGACGTGTAGTGATTTCCCCTCGTACCAACCCCACAGGGCCAATGTGAGATGATAATTGATAATGTACGTGGAGGCGCTTGTCACCTGGAAGAATACCGCTTTTGTGCCTGAGTCTCAGCAAAGATTTTCCAGGGTACACGCACGGGAACCTTTGCCTCATACAGCTCCTGGTGGATAAATGAAGGCCTTCAAGTGGGCAGAAAATAATCCAATTTCCATGAACGTTAATTGAGATCTGTGTTTTCCGAGGGCTAATGGCCTGGTGAGAGATGTCCTGAGTCAAGCTAATGGGATGACCCACTTGCTTTTTCAGGTACCAATTATCAAACAGAAGTCACATCTGTCACTATTATTGCACAGTGACCTCCTCTACCCCCTACACAAATTGCCACTGCAATTATAGGGCGAGAAATTGTCTCATCAAAAGATAAGAAATACTCATGTGTGAAATGCAGCCACAGAAAGACTGACTTGGTTCATTGCCATATTTTGTTAAACAGGTGGACAGCGTTTGCTCTGAGTTACCCTCGGCCCCACACCCCAGCCTAGGCACAAGCTCATGAAAAAGAAGCCCTGGCCCCCAGGCTCAGAGGTTATATCTTTCTTTGGGGATGTGGGGGGATTTAGAACCAAAACTCCAACGAGTAGTGTACACATGGCCACAAATCACTATAAGGGACATCTGTAGTGAGAATGGGCTGTCATTTGGGGCAGTTCATGCCACTTTGTTGTCTTTCGTGATTCCTTGTCGTCCAGGATACCATGTGAATCCCCTATTTCTCTCCCTCTCTCTTTCTCAGTACATAGATATAGATGTATATAGGTGTTCACACACATACTGACACACATACACATGTATACACATGTGAATGTTTATGGATTTAGTTCTGGTTATTCTTGGTCACTTTCTGTTGGTGTGAGACCATTTCTTCTCCTCCTTGTATCCCCAGCACCTTCAACAGTGCCTGGGGTATAACAGATTCTCTCTCGATACGCGGCCGACTTGAAGGCTCTGATCCTCGTGGTTTAGAGTCTGCAACTAGGGATGGCAAAGGTGGTCATGGTCTACCCTGGCTTACAATATGCACTTTGGCAAGCTCCTTAACTTCTCCGAGCCTCAGTTTCCTCATCTATGGTCAGTATAATGGGCTTCTTGGGAGGAGAAAGGAACACACATGACACTTGGACAGCCCATGGCAGTGAGGGATGCTGAATCAGTGATGGTAGTGGCTGACAACTTTACTTTCCTAACTCTTCTACATCCTCTCTCTTTCTTCTCCTATCCCTCACCCCACAGATCTCTTAGGACTGCGTAGCCAGTCAGAACCATGCCTGCACCTCTCTCTTCAATGCATTGGCCTTTATGTCCTCTGCTCCAAGGATCAGATCTCAGATTTCTGCTTGGTTGGCTCTTGTTCTCGAGGCCCTGTCACCAAGTTTCAAGTCTTTAGATATTTTCTATATGTGGACCACCTCTCAGTTCCATCTCCAGCTGTGGCCCTGGCCTCCAGACCTAGGTGTGCAATAATATTTCCACTTGAATGTCTAGTAGTCAACTCATAGTGATAGATCTGATATTATACCTCAGACCCCTCACTTCTCCCTGCCCAATTCCATCCTCTCACCTTCCCTATTTCAGTGAACGAAAACTCAGGTGTAGATGTTGCTCAGGCCAAACGTTTGGGGTCATCCTCCATTCTTCTTTCCACATCTAACACAATAGCTGATGCCATGGCTTACGTTCACAGTGTACCCACGCTCTGCGCACTTCTCTTCTCCACCTGCAGGTCCACCCTGTTACTGCAGCATCATTTACTTGGTTTGTGGCTATAGCCTTTTAACTGATCTCCTTCATTCCATGCTCAGATGCTATCTGCTCTCCATGTGGCAGTTTAGAGGGATGTGTTGAAATGCAAGGCAGACCATACTATGTTTCTGCTCAAAGCATTCCAGAGCCCTGACTGAATCAAAATACACTGCAGAGCCCCCACCATCATTTACAAGGCCTAAATTGATTTGGTCCCTTTCTCCTTGACCTCATCTCTTACCTCTCTGTGCCACCTTTTCTCTGTTCCACCCACACCTGCCATTTGGTGTTTCCTCAAATCTCTAAGCCATGTCAACATAGGGCTTTAGTGCTTACTCATCCCTCTGTCTGGTCTCCTGCTATAGGTGGCCAAGGGGTCCACTCTCTTCTTTCATTCTCTTCTCTGCTCAGATACCTCCTCCAAGAGTTCTTCCCTGAGCACCTTGTCTAAAATGTCCTTTTCTCCATTCCCATACCCTCTGTCCTGCTTATTAGAATGATTACAGTCTGAAACATAATCTATTGTTCATTTCATCTCATTGCATCAGAGCAGGAATTGTACCTGTTTTGTTCACTTCTTTATGCCTAAAAGATGGCCTGTTGCCTGGTAGGAGTTTAATGCATATTTGTTAAATATTTGTTAAAAGAGAGTCCTTTGTTTTTCAGTGTGTGTGAACTTCCGTCTTGCTCTTCCCACAGCCTGAAATGTTAAATCCAGGTTTCAGCCTGGCACTCTAGTATATTCTTTAAGACACAGCTCATATGCTGCCTTCTCTAGCACATTTCCTTGACCTTCTCTAGAGATAAATTGGTGGGCTGGGGTTGTAGCTCAGTGGTTGAGTGCTTGCCTGGTGTGTGTGAGGCCCTGGGATTGATCCCCATACCTGTGATTAAAAAAGAAAAAGCTGAGTGTTGTGGTACACACCTATATCCACAGTGATCTGGGAGGCCAAGGCAAGAGGATTGCAAGTTCGAGGCCAAAAGCAGCTTGGGCAACATAGTGAGAGTCTATCTCTAAAAAATAATAATAATAAAAATAAAAAAGGGACTCTGGCTTCAACTCCACATACTGAAAAAAATGAGGAAAAAAACAAAATAAAACAAAAAGAAACAGAACGAGAAAGATATGAATTGTTTTTCCTTGCTCCCTGAACTTCAATCATAATTATCCCATATTATGTAATGGTGTTTTCCAATTTCTCACCTAGTGATCTCTGAATCCTTCAGGGGCAGTCATAGCTGTTCTTACTTAGTAATCGTTGTGTCTAGGACAAAGACTAACACATAATAAATGTTTCACATTTGTTTGAAAATGAGTGGTACATTTATAGGGATAGCTCTAGACTTTCGATGGATAGGTAACTTTTTGATACCTAGCTTAATAATTTAGGGTTTAAGGGAGAAGTCCAGAGAAAGAAGTGTGAAATAAGGTTTAAAGAGGCTCAAAGAAAATGTCTTAGTTGTCAACTATGTGATAGAAACTAATTATCTCACACAAACAGTCATAATCAATGATGAATATAGAACAAAGAGCTGATAATTTGTTTACTTTGAGTCTGTGTTCCTGGCAACTAGACCTATGCCTAGACCATAAATGTTCAATCATTACCTGCTAATTAATTAATTAGTGATTATACTGGCAATTACTCTCCTGGCTCCAAGTAGCTAGTCTATCCAAAGATGTTATCCTCAAATAAATTTAATTTTCTTAAAACCAATGTGTTTTTGTAATAAAACCTTTATTTCCCTGTAAGATTCATCTTTTATTTCTCATTTGAAATCTGAGAGTTATGCAAACTTTGAACCTTATTTTCATTTATTGTGAATATATTTTCTATTATGTGATTGAGCATAGTTACAACTTCTTCTAATTACAATATCCATATCATCTTGGGATTAGTCTCCATTGCCTGCTCTTTTTTTTATACTGAGTCACAGTTTCATATTTCTTCTACGGTTGAGTATTTTGGATCATGTCCTGCATATTGTAAATATTGTGTTTCAGAGACTATAATACAGCTCCAATGAGTGCTGTTGTTTGTTGATGTTATTAGTGTTGTTATCTGTTGTATGTGTATCTGTTGGCTTGTTTGTCATAGTGGGAAATTTACTTGGTTGAACTCAGAGTGAAAACATTTGCCTATTGGACACCAGTTCAGATATCAGTTCAGTTTTTTGTCCCCAAGAGCAATCAACAGACTTTTATTACATGAAATCACTAAAGCTTTGAGAACTTTGGTTACAACAAATATCAGTGTATTCTAACAAATAAATGGTCATGTTTTTGTAGCTAACAGGCCTTTGCATATTGTGTCTATCCTTACATCTGTCTCTTCACTTTTGTCTAGATCATGCATAATTACCTTTCAACACCCTGGAATCTCCTCTTCTGGGAAGTCTACCATGGTTCCCCAGGCTGCTTGGAGACTCATCTCGTATGCACCTCAGAATCCTGTTCAGTTCAGTGCCTTTATCCATAGACTAGCTGTTTGGAGTTTCATTCTCCCACGTATGGTTTGGAGTCTACCAGAGATTTGGGCAGAATCTGTACATAAAATATGCGGTTCCTCTCTCCCATTCTTGGCTTTCATGGGTCCTCATTCACTTTGAAAATGCCCTGAATTTTGTCCTCTGGTCCTTTGAGTCATTCTCGGAGTCATCCTGTTCCCATGGTAAAGCCAAGTAAAGAGAAGCTAACCATATCCTTACCTGTTTCCAAACCCCACTCCTCCTTGAAAGCCTGTCTGTTTTCATCCACGTGGCCTTGCCTTCATGCAGTTGTTCGTTGTATTGTGCAGTGTTTCTGAGTATGATCTGTGGGAAGGCTACCCTTATAGGAGGCTGGATTTTGACACAGTGACACGGGACACCATTATTTACTGATCAAGATCCATCCTTCACTCTGGACATGTAATTTTATTGTTGTTAGGTGCCAATGAGTTGGTATCTGACTCATAGCAACCCTACATACAACAGGTGCAACAGATTGTCAGTGCTTCTCTGCTATTCATAGGGTTTTCGATGGTGGATTGCTTTTTTGGAGTGAGCTGCCAGGTCCTTCTGCCAAGCCTACAGCACGTGATGTTCTCAGATGGTCTCCCATCCAAGTACTAACCAGACCTAGCCTGCTTAGCTTTGGAGATCTGATGCCACAGTGATATGTCTGCAGGACCAAACATGTACTAGGGGGTCTCTAAACTCTTACAAAAAAGCTTAGATTCCAGGATAAAGTCATAAAAATGCACACTTATTATGACAGCATGATTTAGAAAGAATCATCACTTAATAATGGCAGCCAATAATTGTAAATAATGCTAACATTGCTAATTGCCAGTCTAAATGCATACTTACATAATGCATACTTATACACTTAACACATAAGCTATAAAATAATAACTCATTCTGTAATTGTTGTTGTTAGGTGCCATAAAGTGAGGTCTGACTCATAGCGATCCAATGTTCAACAGAACAAAACACTCCTTAATTCTGTGCCAGGCACAAGGTCATTTTTTATGTTTAATTCCATTGTTACAGCCACTATGTTAGTCCATATACTTGAAGGTCTTCCTTTTTTTGGTTGACCCTCTACTCTCCCAAACATTATGTGCTTCTCCAGGGATTGATCCTTCCCGACTATATGTCCAAAATATGTAAGAGACAGTCTAGCCATCCTTGCTTCCAAGGAGCACTCTGCTTGTGCTTCTTCTAGTATGGATCTGTTGGTTCTTTTGGCAGTCCATGGTATATCCAATATTCATCTCCAGCACCATAATTCAAAAGCATCAATTCTTCTCCTGTCTTCCTTATTCAGTGTCCAGCTTTCACAGCCATGTGTTGTGGCTGAAAGTACCATGGCATGACTCAGGTGCACCTTTGTCTTCAATGTGACATCTTTTCAACAATTTAAAAAAGTATTTTGGTACAGCTTTTCTTAATGCAGTGCATCTTTTGATTTCTTGACTGCTGCTTCCATGGGTGTTGATTGTAGAACCAAGTAAAGCAAAATCTAGGACAACTTCAATCTTTTCTCCATTTATCGTATAGTTGCTTACTAACCAAGTTGTAAGGATTTTTGTTCTCTTGATGTTGAGTCATAATCTATACTGAAGGCTGTGTTCTTTGATCTTCATCAGTAAATGTTACACATCCTCTTCACTTTCAGCAGAGTTTTGTCATCTGCCTAATGCAGGTTGTTAGTGACTCTTCCTTTAATCATGATGCCACGTTCTTCTTCATAAAGTCCAGCTTTTCGAGTTATTTTCTCAGAATAGAGATTGAAGAGGTATAATGAAGGTTTATATCCCTGACATGTACCTTCTTTGACTTTAAATTAGACAGTGTTTCCTTGTTCTGTTTGAATGACTGCCTTCTGGCCCATATACAGATTCCTCATGAGTACAATTAAGTGCTCTGGTATTCACATTCTTCGCAATGTTATCCATAATTTATAGTGATCCACACAGTCAAAGGCCTTTACATATTCAATAAAACATAGACATCTGTCTGGTATTCTCTGTATTTGACTAATATCCATCTGACATCAGCAATGATGTTCTTAGTTACACACCCTCTTCTGAATCTGGCTTGATATTCGGGCTGTTCCGTATCTATATACTTTAACAGTCACTTTTGAATGATATTTTGAATAATTTTACTTGCCTGAAATATTCATGGTATCATTTGATAATTTCCACATTTAGTTGGATCCCCTATGTTGAAAATCGACACAAATATGGATCTCTTCCAGTCAGTTGGCCAGGTAACGGTTTTCCAAATTTCTTGGTATAGACAATTGAGCACCTCCAGTGCTGTATCTGTTGGTTGAAATATCTCTATTGGTATTCCATCAATTCCCTGAGCCTTGTATTTTGACCATTCCTTCAAGGCAACTTCTACTTTGTCCTTCAGTACCATTGGTTCCTGATCACATGCAGTCTCTTGAAACGGTTGGTCATCTACCAATTCTTTTTGGTATAATGATTCTGTGTATTCCTTCCATCCTCTTTAGATGTTTCCTGTGTTGTTTAATATTTTCCTTGTAGAATCCTTCACTATTGACATTTGAAGCCTGAATTTTTAATTCAATTCTTTAATCCTGAAAAAAACAGATCATGTTATTCCCTTAGTTTTTCTGTCTCCAGCTCTTTGCACATCATTATCATATTTGATTTTGTTTTCTTGAGCTGCCTTTTAGAATCTTCTGTTTAGTTATTTAATTTTGTCATATATTCCTTTTACTTAAGCTGCTCAACATTCAAGGGCAAGTTTCAGAGTCTCTTTTGGCAGATAATTTGGTCTTTTCTTTTTTTCCTGTCTTTTTTGTAATCTTTTGCTTCCTTAGTGAATGATGTCTTTTATATCATGTCACAGCTCACCTGGTCTTTGATCATAAGTATCTGTCACATCAAACCTGTTCTTGAGGTGGTCTCTGAACTCAGATGAGACATACCCAAGGTCATACCTTGCTCTCATGTACTTGTTCTACTTTTCTTTAATTTCAGTTTGAACCTGCCTATGAGCAGTTGATGGTGTGATCTACAATTAGCATTTGGCCTTGTTCTGACTTTTGATATTGAGCTTTTCCATTGTCTCTTTCCACAAAGGTAGTGGATTTGGTTTCTGTATGTGCCATCTGGTGAATTCCATGTTTATAGCTGCTGTTTATGTTGGTGAAAATGTGTATTTGCAGTGAAAAGGTCACTGGTCTGACCAAATCCTGCCGTACAATCTCCAGCCTCATTTCTGTCACCAAGGCCATATTTTCCAACTGTTGAGCCTTCTTTGTTTCCAACTTCTGCCTTCCAGTCACCAGTAATGATCAGCATGTCCTGATTTTATGTCCAATCAATTTCAGACTGTAGAAACTGGTAAAAATCTTCCCTTTCATTTTATCCTTAGTAGTGGGTGGGTAAATTTGAGCTCTGATGCCTAGAATGTCGATTTTTATGCACTCCATTTTAACAATTTCTAATTTTCCTAGATTCATACTATGTGCATTCCACATTCCAGTTCTCGAAGAGTGTTTACAGTTGTTCCTTCTCATTTTGACTTGTGTCACATCAACAAATGGAGGTTCCTGGGGCTTTAACCATTCCCATCATGAAGGTCGACTCTACTGTGAAGAGGCAACTCTTCCCCAGTTGTTTCTTAAATGCTTTCGAGCAAGGGGGGAGGTCATTTTCCAGCACTGTATTTGACAGTTTTTCCTCTGCTATTCATCCGGTTTTCCATGGATAATTGTTTTGGGAGTGGGCTGCCAGGTCCTTCTCCATAGTCTGTTGTAGCCTGGAAACTCAGGTGAAACCTTTACCATAGTATCCCTGCTGGTATCTGTAATGTGGGTAGCATAGCTTTCAGTATCACAACACACATGCCCCCACAGTACAGCAAAATGACAGACAAGTGAGATTCCTATTGCAATAGTCTCAAATGAAATCTATTATTTTTAACCACTTTAACTACTGTCTTGGTATTTCAGATATCAAAGGACCACCCATGGTGGACAGATTTCAGCTGAACTTCCAGATTAAGACAGACTAGAGAGTAGGGTACAGCAGCATACTCTCAAAATAGTCATTGAAAACCCAATGAATAGAAGAGAAGCACTATCAAAAATAGTGATGGAAAATGAGCCCCCCCCCCAGGTTGGTAGGGATTTAAGAAATGACTAAGGAAGTATTGCCTCCTCAGTCATTAAGTCAACCTTAATTATTGTAATAAAGTAAAGCCCCTGTGACCTCCTTTTGCTGATATGGCATGAATTAAAATTAGAGGAGGCACAGTGTCTGCAACAATGGGCTCAAACTTCACAAGATTGTGTACATAGCATGGTGTATGGTAGTATTTTGTTCTGTTGCACCTAGGGTTGCTAGGAATTGAACCTGCATTAATGGCACCTAGCAACAAACAACAGCAACTACTATCTCTTTTTATTTCTGAACGAGCTCAGAAGTGTTACTAAACTTGATTTGTAGATTTATGGGGAATCATCATTTAACTGAGATTTGAAGCCATTCAAATTCTAGCTCCTTTAGCCATTATAGTTTCTGACTCTGCCCTCCATTTTTGGTAAAGGAGCTGAATTCCAGGAATTCTCAGGGAGTCCATGAGAACTGGTCCTCATGTGGATGGCACAGAGCCTTCTGCAGAGAGGCATGGAGTTCTGGGAGCTCCATCTTACTCAAGAGCCCCTTGAGGACTAATCATAAAAATGATGTTATAATAAAACTTTGCATTTAAATTGCCTCTTATTCTTAGGATGTCAAAGTGCTTCACAAACATGAATTGCTAGAAACCTTTCAGGTTAATTAAAATGAGCAGGTTTCCCAGACAAGGAAGGTGACTGTTTTTATACTTCTGGGTGTTTTTATAGGTGAGCAAATTGAGGCACGGATATGTTTTGTGACTAATTAAAAAGATATTCTCAGAACAGGTGAATTCAGAAGTAACACCATGACCTCGTTACCAAATCTCATTGCTCTTCAGAATAATGAGGTTCATAATTTAGCATCGTAAGTACCGGTACTCAGGATGACAGTATTTGCGCTGCTGTTTATTGAATGGTGCAATAAGTCCTGCGTTACGCTTGACACTTGGTCTGCAGTAGTGTATTATTTCCTCAGGCTGGGATTTAGCTCAGTTGGTAGAGCACCGCTCTGCAGTCTCTGAGGTCCCAAGTTCGATTCCCAGCACCACAAAAACAGGAGAAGGATGTGGCAACCCACTACTGAGGCAATCCTGAAACAATCAGCCATTGAAAGTCCTATGAGGGTCGCTACGAGTCGGACACGACTTGACGGTACCTAACAACAACAGCAACATTATTTCCTCATGATGCCACTGGTGTTGGTGGTTTATGATCCCTTCATGCTGCCAAAAGGTAGGTTTTATCTTCACTTTATAGCTCAGAAAACTCAGGTTCAAAGCAGTCTAGCCCTTGGCCCAGTCCTGCTGCTAGGAAGTGACAGAGCTTGGGTTTTCATCCAGGTTTGCCAGATTGCAGTCCA
This sequence comes from Pedetes capensis, assembly GCA_007922755.1. Classification (NCBI taxonomy): domain Eukaryota; kingdom Metazoa; phylum Chordata; class Mammalia; order Rodentia; family Pedetidae; genus Pedetes; species Pedetes capensis. The sequence continues at coordinate 64,587 of VMDO01006888.1, forward strand.
TGTTCTTCCCCACCAACATCTTTACCAAACTCCACTGCCTCTTCCTTCCCTGTTTCTATATGCATAGACCCTGTAACACATTCCTGTCAGGAACAGAGTGCATCATGGACCCGCGGGCTTAGGATGGGCGTTCCCAACTGGGGGTTAGAGGAGGAGAAGCCAGGCAGCTGGGGGACGTCAGAGTATGCAGAGACTTGCAAAGCAAGCCAAGGCATTTGCACCACACTCTCCTGGTACACGTCATCCTGTTTGTCAATATTTGGCTGTAGCTCTCGGAGACCCAAAGGGCAAGGGAAGGAAATTTTATTGCTGAGCACATAATTTGGCAGCCCTGGCAGTGAAGTCATGGCCAAATTTTATTCTCACAACAGCTCTGCAAAGTAGGTTCTCATCTCCACTGTACACACTGAGCAATGAAGACTCAGAAAGGTTAAAGAGTTTGCTCATGGTTGCACAGCACTGAAAAACGTTACCAGCTCATTTCTCTCCAAGACCTGTCCTTGCCACTCTCACACTGTTTGAAAATCTCCTTCTAATCAGCTTTGAGGGTCAGATCAGTCTGAACGGAATGTGTCCACCTCTGTGGGCATGCAATGTAATGATTGCCTGTTCACAGCAGATAGGGTTACCACGTTTGCATTTAGAGACTGTTGTGATTTTCCAGGCTGGTCGGAAGAGCAGGGTACAAGAGCGCCTTTCCTGTCAGACTCCATTTAGTATTGGGTGTGCTTTATTTTTTTCCCAGATAGCCTTGCTCAAATGTCAGCCCTGGGAGTCCCGTGGCCATTTTACTTTGCATCTTGTTCATAGAATTATATACAGTACTCCAGTTCCCTCTTGTGCCTCGGTGTCCCTGTTTCTGTGAAGAGGTCTGCAGGAGCTTACACTGTCATTGCATTGCAGAGAAGTCTGCTCGGAGCACGGGGCCCATTGCCAAAATAAGCAGGCACTGTGATCCCTGGTGTCCATCTCCAATGAACGCATTTCTGCAAATATTCCCACACAGTTGCCACGTCTCCACATTGCCTTGCCATCTCTCCCTTCATGTGATAGCACTCATCATATTAAAACAGTTCCAGAGTCAGATGTGATGGTGCACGCCTGTAATCCTAGTGGCTCAGGAGGCAGAGGCAGGAGGATCACAAGTTCAAGACCAGAGGCAGTCTGCATAACTTAGCGAGACCCTATCTCAGAAAGTAAAAGAATGAGTGAAGATGTAGCTCAGTGGTCCAGCACTTGCAGAGCATGCAAGCGTGAGGCACTGGATTCAACCCCCAGTACCGCCAAAAAAAAAAAAAAAAAAACCTCAGTATTTTCCAGGGAACTGGAAGAAGCGACCATCAAAATGTGACCTATTCATCAATTCATAAACCTTGGCTCTACAAAGTTCCTCCCAATAATGATCTCTTCTTGAATGTCCAGCGTTCTTATCATTTTGTCACCAAGATCATCGCTTAGTTCTGTGTTCACCTTCCCCAGTGTCTAATATAAAATGAGCATTACATTAAATGCTCCATGAATGTCACCGTGCATGAAGGTGAGGCATTCATGTACTTAGCGGCATTGCATTATACAATGAGAATATCAGAGTCCTCCTGGTACCAGGGGACGCGTAGGGTGTTACAAATGGTGGAGTCATCCCCCGCGAAATGCAGGATGGTAGAGGGCAGAAATAGCCCTGCTTAACCAGGCAAGCGGGACAAGATCATTCTGAAGTGTCTACTGAGTCCAGATGTCCAGTCTTAAGCTAGATGACTAGAATTATTTACTTCAGTCCCATTGACCAATCAAATTTGCAGTCTCTCCTACAACCTTTAAACAAAAGGGTGTTAGGATAGAAACCGCAATTTAGAAAGGTCACTTTGAGAACAGACCAGAGGGCAGTTTGTGATCTTCAAAGATTGGTTAGATTCATTTGTGTGGATTTATTTAGAAATGTTTATCATGGACCTAAGTGTTAGAGAATATTAAGGCCTGATGAAGTGATGATGTTGAAAATAAAAAGTTCTAAAACTCTAGGAATAAACTATTACTAGGTATTGTTTGGGGCTGTGATTTAGCTCAGTTGGTAGAGTGCTGCTGTGCAGTCTCTGAGGTCCTGAGTTCGATTCCCAGCACCACAAAAATGGGAGCAGGATGTGACAATCCACTCCCAAAGCAATCCTGAAACAATCAGCCATTGAAAACCCTATAAGGGTCACTGTGAGTCAGACATGACTCAACGGCACCTAACAACAACAACCACATTAGCAAATTACTACTACTACTACTACTACTACTACTACTACTACTGCTATTACTATTACTATTATTATTATTATTATTAAAGCCTACAGCCATAGCCCTGTGGCATCTAATCTCATCAAATCTCAGAAGCTAAGCAGGGTTGGGCCTGATTGGTACTTGGATGGGAGACTGCCTGGGAACACCAGGTGCTGTAGGCTTGGGAAAAGGACCCAGCAACCCACTCCCAAAAATCAATCTGCCATTAAAAACCCTATGAATAGAAGAGAAGCACTGATCATAGTGTTTCACCTGTTGTACGTAGGGTCGCTAAGAGTTGGATACCGACTTGGCAGCACCTAACAACAACATATTGTTTTGCATTTGATGAGTAGTATTAGTAAGGCTATGACTGCATTTTTAATAAGCAGTGTGGTTTGATACAGTAGGATCATTGCTGCATAGCATGCAGTGCAGTATACCTGTGGACTTGTCAACTTTCAGAGCTTCCGTTTACTCTTCAGTGAGACGAGACTAACACTCCAAGTGTCAGTCACCATGCACTTGGGGACGTCAATGAGTTGAGACCTATTAGGTTGTTGAGCATGGAGCCTTGTGCCTGGCTTCAGGCATGCTTAGGAGGTGGAAAGTTTCATGGTGGCTGAGAGGAAGCACAGTGTCATGCCCGAGGAACCTTGTGGTGGGGGCAGCAGGTGGGGCCGCTCTGGGCATGTCTGACTGAGGTCAGTGTTCAGTAGTTACCCAGTGCTCACATGGATCTACCCGCCCTTGAACTATGTTCTTCTGGTCAACTCTAAGAATCTGACGTGATGGGTGTCCCCTTTTTATACACATTTAACAGGTTTAGAGGTAATTGATTTGTTGTTAGGTGCAGTCAAGTTGGTGTCTGACTCACAGCGATCCTGTGTACAACAGATGAAATACTATTGTCAGTGCTTCTCTGCTATTCATAGGGTTTTCAGGGGTGGATTGTTTTGGGGAGTGGGTTGCCTCGTCCTTCTCCCAAGCCTATGGTATCTGATGTTGCCAGGTGGTCTCCCATCCAAGGACTAACCAGATCTGACCTGCACAGCTTCTGAGATCTGATGGGATCGCATCCCACACTGGTATGGCTGCAGGGCTTCAGAGATAATTAGCTACCAACAGTTAGTGCAAGTGTCCTAAGATGCAAGAGGACAACAAATGGCACAGGCAGACTGGGGACAGCACTTAATGCCATCTCCAAAGGAGAAAAGAGAATACAAGATTTCTTTAGGGTCAGTCAGTCTGGTATTTCTCATGCTACAAACAAGTAAACGGGGCTGGACCATTGAAAGCATAGGACTTGGTGTCTGACACACCTTACCTGAATCCTAGCTTCTGATGCAAACTACCTGGAAGACCCTGGGCCAAGAAATTGCTTAAATGAGGCTCAGTTACCTCTTCTATAAAATGGGAACACTTACACCTGCCTTGGGGCTGGGATTTAGCCCCATTGGTAGAGGGCTGCTCTGCACTCTCTGAGGTTAATTCCCAGCACTACAGAAATGGGAGAAGTACCTGACAATCCATTCCCAAAGCAATCCCAAAATAATCAGCCATTGGAAGCCCTGTGAATAGCAGAGAAGCACTGACACAGTGCTGGGCATGGTGCAGTGTCGGAGAGTGTTTCATTCTTTTATATATAGGGTCGCTATGAGATGGACCTGACTCGATGGCATCTAACAACAACAACACCTATCTTGACTTTGAAAAGTGTGGAGTAGAATCCTTGACAGAATAGTCAGTAAATGTCACCTCCTTCCTCTTTTTAAAACTTTCCTAATTATTCTCACTCTCCCCCAAAATGAAAGCTCAGAATTGAATAAATCAAAGAGATTCAGAAACAACATTAGAATCATCTTTAGGCAGCAATTGATTTTTTTTTTCTTGGATAAGAAAAATTATCCATCTGCTTCTAAAATACGAAGAGTGGTGATTATGATTCATGCACACATGATTCATAGAGAAAGCTGGAGCTAAAACACAGCTAAACTAATAATATTTCTTCCTTGTGACTATAGTTTGTCTAAGCTTAGAATGCATTCCCAGAGTCAGAGAAAGAATCCCAAGGACATTGCGATGCTGCTTTGATTTAGCGAAAGTGACATAAGCAGGAAAGACTGGTTTCTCCACAGTTCGCCTCCCCAAGGTGGGTGCATTTGTACCATCTGCAGCTGCTCCCACCTCTGCACCCACTTACTTTCCACCTCTGCTGATTCTGTAGTGATGCGCAGAGCCAGGCTTCATCTTCTGTCCTGAACTATCGCAACGGTTTCCAACTACTGTCCCAAACTTTAATAGCTCTCCTTCTCCAATAAACCTCTTCTTTCTCTGCTTGCTGGAGTAAACTTCTTGAATTATTGGTCAGGGGTCAAATATACGGCTGAGAAGAAAATCATAAATTTGGGCATCGCAAAAGCTGTAGGTGGAATACTGGATCTGCCATCTTATCACCTGTCTGTTAGCCAGGGATGGTGCTGAGCATGAATTTCATCACCTACAAAATTGAGATGATAGCTATTTAAGGGTCTTTTATGCAGATTAAATACACATGCATGCAGACACATATAATACTTTATGCAGTTTCTGAAATACAATAGGTAATCAGTAAGTCTCATTTGCTCTGCAGTGGCTCTTCATTGCTGGAAATCAGACCTAATTTTGTTTTGATCTTCTAGGTGTTGCATCCATGTCCTTTACCATGGCTATATCTATGCGGCAGACTACTATCCTGCCTCCTGCCTCGCTCTTCTGTCTGACTTTGTACTCTGTGCAGCAGAGTCTTCCAGGAACTGCTTATTGGATGGGCAGGGCTGTGTGGTCATTCTCTCCCAGGTGTCTTTGTTGGGTACCATGACTATTGCAACAATATTAAGGTTTTCTGGGCCCTCATCACTCTGCAAAAGAAACAAGCAAGACCACAGATTTATACTATCATGTCTACTTCATTGGACACAAACTGAAGACATACTGTGTGCTCACACTGTTAGTGTCATGGTAGATGTAGAAATGAGTCAGCTATGCTTATTGGCCGTAGGGGGTTCACATCCTAACAGGAGACAAGAAGGCATAACTAATCCATCCATACATTTGTACCAAGCAGAATGGGAAAAGAGGAGTAAAATAAACAAGGAAGGGAACATATCTGGCTTGGGGGATGTGCTTGAAGACTGCAAAGAAGAGCAGGGTATTAGTGTCTGTGGGTGGGGAAGGGGTTCAGTGTCAGCAGACATCTTGGCATGGTGGGGAGCATGAGGAATTTGGATCCAGACTATGGGGATGTGAACACCCACCCTGAGCTGGCCTCTGAGATTGTTCTAATTTACATTAGCCAATCACATTTGTCCCCTCCCTTTCCCAGTGTCTGATTTAGGGGAGGGCATGAGACACAGTTCTGGCCAGTGCTTGGTGAATCGTTGTTGGGAACCAGTGAGGGTTGATTTGTTTGGTTCTGTTTGTCCTCTCAAGAGAAAAATGTTTATAGGGAGGGTGCTCTCTCCTTCTGGACTTTATGTCCGTATAAGCCTGCAGCCATAGCACTGTGGCATCCGGTCCTGTTAGATCTCAGAAGCTAAGCAGGGCCGGGCCTAGTTAGCCCTTGGATAGGAGACTGCCTGGGAACATCAGGTGCTGTAGGCTTGGGAGATGGACCCAGCAACCCATTCCCCCAAATCAATCAGCCATCGAAAACCCTATGAATAGCAGAGAAGCACTGACAATACATAGTGTTTCACCTGTTGTACACAGGGTCACTATGAGTTGAATACTGACTGGATGGTACCTAACAATAACAACCACAACAAGTCTGAATTATCAATAGCCATCCTATAAACCTAATTGGATCCATCCTTGGTAAATCTATAGCTGGAAGATGGTAGGAGCATACTTGTCTCATAACAGGAATGATCTTGGGCATGGCATCTTCCTTCCTAAATCTTCAGTTACCGGGAATAATATTTTTCCCTATCACTTAAGTCAGAGTTGGGAAAACGTTTATGTAAAGGGTTGGATAGGAAATATTTTAAGCTTCCCTAGCTGTATGGTCTGTTGCAAGTACTCAGGGCTACAATCATAACATCAAAGCAGCCACGGAGAATGTGTATACAAGTAAGCATGTTTGTGTTCCAATAAAACTTTAACAAATCAGATGTCAGGCCAGACTGACAGGCTAGTGTGTGGAGCGCTGACTTCAGCAATTTCAATCAGTATCATCCATTTCTCTGAGGGGAAACTATGCCCACTAATCTATTCAGTCTTGCATTATGCGGATTCATTTACTTAAAAGCCCTATGATAAGGAATTAATTACTTGCTGGGTAACTTAACCTGTCAGTACTCTACAGGTCCCAAGGCGCCAGGGATGTGTTTTCTCGCATTCAATGCCTGGCACAGATGAGGGGCTCCATGCGTGAGCGGGGGAGTGACTCAGGCAAGGTCATTATTGTTGGAGTTTCAGTTTGCATTTGATTTTCTCTATTTTTAATCATTTGTGGTACTATTAGTTGGAGGCAAACATAAATCCCTGTGTGTACCTCTTGTCCCTATTTAAATTCCGTCACATAGCTGCCTCTCCCTTTCGCCCTCGAAGCTATCTGTATTTGGATAATACACTACATGTGCACTCTAATAATAGCAGTTTTCAGGCTGAGTGTGGTGGAGCACGCCTGGAATCCCAGCAACTCATGAGTGGAGGCAGGAAGATTGCAGGTTCAAGGCCAGAGGCAGCCTGCATACCTTAGTGAGACCCTGTCTCAAGGTAAAAAATAAAAAAAGGGGCTGGGGTGCAGCCCAGTGGTAAAGTACTTGGAAAAAGTATGTATGAGGCCCTGGATTCAGCCCCTGTAGTGCAAATATATTAATGATGATGATGATGATGATGGCTTTCTGTAGAGCCTTGCTATGTGTGGGGCATGTACTCCCTTAAGGAATCCTGTCAGGTAGTTCCTATTATCCTTATTTTAGGGATGAGGAACCTGAGTGAGGCTCAGAGAGGTGACATAACCCGTCCCTGGACACACAGCTGGTGGCAGAGCTGAAATGTCCTGACTCCAGAGAACATGGTCCTCAGCGTCACACTCTATGAGGTTATATTTCTAAAGCTACCTATAATGATATTTTCTGCCTTGTCCTGCCTGCTGTTTTACAGGTCGATGTGTAACCGTCCCCCATTGAGAGGGGGAATCTCTTTCTACTCCCTAGAATCTGAGCTAGCTCTGTTACTTGGGTTGAAAAATAGAACTGGCAGAAGTTAAGCTGCTCGCCTTCCAAGGCTGGGCCTTTCCTCCTGGAGGCCCACTCCATCTTGAACTCAAACTGCCTACAGGAGTTGTTGTTGTTGTTAGGTGCCGTCGAATCGGTATCCGACTCATAGCGACCCTCTGTACAACAGGGGAAACACTGTTGTCAGTGCTTCTCTGCTGTTCATAAGGTTTTCAATGGCAGATCGATTTTTGGGAGTGGGTTGCCAGGTCCTTCTTCCAAGCCTACAGCTTCTGGTGTTCCCAGGCTGTCTCCCATCCAGGTACTAACTAGGCCTGACCCTGCTTAGCTTCCGAAATCTGATGGGATCGGATGCCACAGGGCTATGGCTGCAGGCCCGCCTACAGGAGGGAGAGGCCATATTCAGAGAGGCAAATCCCAGTCACAGTTGAGAGCTCTCATGTTAGACTGGTGGGAACCCAGCTGAGTTCTTCTCAAATTCCTGTGTCCATAAAATTTGTTGTTGTTATTAGGTGCTGTCAAGTCGGTATCCGACTCATGGTGACCCTCATAGGGTTTTCAATGGCTGACTGTTTCAGGATTACCTTGGGAGTGGATTGCCAGGCCCTTCTCCCATTTTTGTGGTGCTGGGAATTGAACTCAGGACCTTAGAGACTGCAGCGCAGCGCTCTACCCACTGAGCTAAACCCCAGCCTGTCCATAAAATTGGGAGCACACAAAATAGTTGTTTTGAGCCACAAAGTTTAAGGTGTGGATGAATACATATTTGAGATGCACACTAAAGATCTCTGCAATGCTCTTCTGAACTCTGGAAGATGTGCATGCCATGGGTCTTTTTCATAGCAGATGATCAGTGAGAAGTGGCCAGGGTTATCAGGTAGAAATGGAAACAGTGTGAGCACAGGTTGTTGTTGTTGTTGTTAGGTGCTGTCGAGTTGGTATCTGACTCATAGTGACCCTCATAGTGTTTTCAATGGCTGACTGTTTTGGGATTGCCTTGGGAGTGGATTGCCAGGTCCTTCTCCTATTTTTGCAGTGCTGGGAATTGAATTCAGGACCTCAGAGACTGCAGCGCAGCACTCTCCCAACTGAGCTAAATCCCAGCCCATGAGAGCACAGGAGAGGATTATAAAGGAGCTAAAGAGGCTCAGCTCCTCTCAGAGGGAGCTTCCTAAAGGGGCAGAGGGAGGCAGGACTGGAAGGATGGTGAAGGTTCTGAGCACTGTGGGGCGAGCCATTCAACTCTCAGTTTCCAGCGCAGGTTGCCCCCCTTCTCTAGAAAGTACCCCCCTGGCTGGAATTTCACACATCAGCGCATTACTAAAATGACTGGGCATGGTAGGAGGAGTCTTGTGTGCTAAAACTTATACACACACAGGAGCGTGCACACAGAAACACACACACCCCAAGGTTGGACCCCTGTGCCAACTGAAATTGTCTTCTCAGACTCCAGTCAGTTCCTAGTCTGTTATGGTGGGTTGACAGGATTTCTTAAAGCACCCTTCTGGATGGGAAAAAACAAAACAAAATAAAACAAAAAAAGTAAAGCAAAGCAAAAGACCCCAACAAACTCACTCTTCTAATTAACTTCTAAAGTTCTGAAGAATAAACCTCTCTTGCCAAGAGGGCTTCTTTGGTCTCTGCTCTGGACTGGCTCGCGGCATCCTTTTCTCCGCTCTCTTACTTGAAAGCTGGCGCTCTAACCAGGCTTAATATAAAAACCACCACCAAATTGGATTTGCAGCAGTCATTACCAGCTTGTGAAATTGCTGCACAGGAGCTGGAGATAAGGCCCCTAAGCACATTCGCGTTGCCAGGAAGTGTTTGGAGACAGTGAGCTTTCTCCTTTCTTTTGTCTTCCACAAATTGTTGTTTCTGTTCTGGAGGCACCAAAAAGGTGCAATTACAATAGAGTTTATCACACAGGGCTTGCGTTCATGCAGACATCGCCTGCATTTTTCTCAAATAGTATTGGCACTGACAGGAGGGCATGACTAATGGGGATGATAATAAAAGTCAGCTCGAGAGCGATGTATCCACCACCTATCGTGTGCCATGCAAGTTTTGTAGGGCATGAGATCAAGGTATGGATAAGACATGGTCCTGTCCTCCTGTCCTGGTGTCACTCATCGATGAGGAAAATAAACCACATAGAGTGGAGTGAGTGCTAGCAAAGCGTGCAGTAGTACCAGGTGAATTCACTCTGCCCCAGTATGGAGAAGCCTTCCTTGACTTCCAAAACCAATACTAGGTCCAGTGCCCAACTCTACTTTCAAAGGTCCCTGTACTTTTCAATCATGGCACTATCACAGTTGGACATTGCGTTTGAGAGTGATGTGTGCCCCTAAAGTGTAAGCTCTGCCAGAGTGAAGAGTCTCTCTTTTCATCACCACTGAATCCTAAGTGTCTGGCCCACTGCCTCCTGCATAGTAGGTTCTTGAGGGCAGTTTGTTGAATGAAGCAGAGGAGTATACAATCTGAGAAGGCTCGGAGAGAATGGGATACTTGAGTTAGGTTTTGAGAGATAAATAGAAGCCTGCCTCCAAAACAGCAAGAATAAAAGTACATCTACTAGTAATGACAAGTTAAAAGGAAAGTGTGTCTTTACTAGCCCAGCCCTTTTGTATGTGTAGTTGGTGACATTCTCTACATCTGGACCTTTTATTTTTTACGTTTTATTTTTATTTTTGACAGTACTTGGGTGTTGAACCCAGGGCCTCGCACATACTTTGAAGGTGCTATAGCACTGGGCTACACCTGATCCCATATTTTTTATTTTTTATTTTGAGTCAGGGTCTCGCTAAATGATGCAGGCTGCCTCTGGCCTTGAACTTATGATCTTCCTGCCTCAACCTCCTGAGTCACTGGGATCACAGGGGTGCACCATGGTGCCCAGCCAACATCTGGTTCTTTTAAGTTGGTGGTTTTTGAGATAGAAAGAGCCTGGCATAAGAATATTAAGGGTCAGTGGGTTCTAAGCCTAGTTCTTGCCACTGATTTCAGTGTGGCCTTGAGTACATTGGTTGACCTCTTTGAGCCAGAGTTAACATTTCTGGAAATGAAGGATACTCTTCACTCCCTTAGAATCAGAAGGCATAGCACAAATAGTTTCATTTGTAGGTTCAGATGACACTTTACAGATTCTTGCCTCCGATTTTATGATTCCATTAGTGCACGAGGTACACCCAGGCACTGAAATAGCTCTCTGCCTTGGTTTCCCTTGCCTCAGTGTAAATAGATGAATCACAATTATGTTGCAGGCAGAGCTGGCCTCATGTCTACCTCTCCTCTGCTGAAAGTCTGTAATTTCAGTAGCCTGATAAGCTAAAGGGGTTTGGGACAGAGCATTCAGCACCACAGTCAGCCAACCCTGGTTTTGAATCCCACGTCACTACTTCTCAGCTGTGTAGGGGAAAACTATTACTCAAGTGGAGCCTTGATTTTCTTAATTTAAAAGTGGGATAATGTACCTGATTCCCATGTTGTTGTTGTTGTTGTGTTAGGTGCCGTCAACTTGTGTCCGACTCATAGTGACCCTCATAGGGTTTTTAATGGCAGGTTGTTTTCGGGATTGCTTTGGGCATGCGTTGCCACGTCCTTCTCCCATTTTTGCGGTGCTGGAAATTGAACTCGTGACCTCAGAGACTGCAGAGTGGTGCTCTACCAACTGAGCTAAATCCCAGCCCCTGATTCCCATGGTTTTTGTTAATTTGTTTCACATCTATCTATTACAAAATCAAAAATGTCCATATGTTTTGAGAAATAGATTATAAATTAATGTAAAACATTTATCCCAGAGCTTGACACATGGTTGACACTCAGTTGATAGAAGTCTCTTGTTGTGTTGTTGCTATTGCTTCCAGAGAAGTAGAGAAAGTATATGGGGAATGAGGAAGTGGGAGAGGACCTTGAGGAGGTTGCATATGGCATAGGTTTTGAGAAAATAAATATGCTTTGGACAGATTAGGATGGGAATTTCACACAGACGGAACACTCTGCATTGAGACCAGATGCAGACACACATGGAGTGTGTTTTGGGTGAGTCAGGGTGGGTTATGGCAGCAATGAAAGGGGCATCATGGGGGTGCAGGGTGATATAAATTGAAATATGGGAAATCTCATAGCATCTCTTTCAACACCCTACATTCTAGGGCTGGGTTAGCACAGCTGTGTCTTCGAACATACACAACTCTGGTTTTCATGGGTACTGCTACATAGTTTTCCAAACTGTGTGGACGGTCAAATCTTCAAGTGATAGCATTGATAGGTCTCACTCCCTGCCTCCAGGAGTTTATGGTGCTGGTAGCTTGTTGCAGAGTAAGTTTCACAACATAATTCTCACATCCACTTTGTCAAAGTAGGTATTATAATTCTTGCCTCATAAAATTTAACTTGTGTCTTTGACATGTAGGTTTTGTTATAAGATAAAACAGGAATTTTGGAGAAATCATGTTTAAAAGGCACATCAGAAAACATCAGTACCACAGAAGGAAGTTTTCAAATTTTTAAAATTGAATGACATTGTAAAATGTATGGACATGTGTATAATCCTGACAGATTTTCCCAAACACAGTGATCCAGTTTAACCAGCCCTTAGACCAAGCAGCAAAACACCATCCATACCCCAGAACCCCCACTGTGTCCCTTTCTGGTCACTCCCACCCTGCCATATGTACCTACTCTCCTGACTTCTAACAGCATACATTCATTTTGCCTGGTTTTGAACAGATTTGTACAAATGAAATCAAATAGGATATATTGTGTCTAGTTTCTTTTGCTCAAACATTTTTGTAATTTATCTATATTGTTATTCATGGCGGTAATTTGTTTTCTGCTGGGATGTTCTAAAATATGAATATACCAAAATTCATTTACCCATTCTAATAAGATTTGTGTAACTTCCAGTTTTGGAGTATTAAAATGATAACATAATAATAATAATAATAATAATAATAATAATAATTGTGACTCTCATAGAGTTTTCAATGGCAGATTGTTTTCAGGATTGCCTTGGGAGTGGGTTGCCACGTCCTTCTCCCATTTTTGCGGTGCTGGGAATCAAACTCGGGACCTCAGAGACTGCAGAGTAGCACTCTGCAGTTATTATTATTATTATTATTATTATTATTATTATTAATTATTATTATTAGCAGTACACAGATGTTGAACCCAGAGCCTCCTGCATGCTAAGCAAGTGCTCTACCACTAAGATGCACTCCCAGCTCCTTTTCTATTCAATAAATACTTATGGATTCCCAGTAATCTTCCCATTTTTACATTAGAAAACTATGGCTCTAAAGGAGCAAGTGAATTGTTCAGGAATCCCCAGATAAGAATCAATGATACTAGAATTTAAACTTAGTATGATCAGTCCCAAAACTCTTCCCTTTTCCTTTATACTTCAGTGCTTCTACTTATTTATTTTGAGATTGGGTCTCAGTAACTTGTACAGACTCCTTCTGACTTTGAACTCATATCATGATCCTCCTGCCTCAGCCTCCCAAGTAGCTAGGATCACAGGGATGCCCCATGGCACCCAGCTAATGGTAACATTCTTATTAATTCCTTTTAGTGAATAATCACATACATTTCTGTTGAGTGTTTTTACTGAGAATGGCACAGTTGCCTAATGTTCATGGGTGTATGTTTAGTTTTAGTAAACATTGCTAAATAGTTTTCTGAAGTAATCCTACTGATTTACCCTTACCCTGAAAGCACCTATAATTTTCAGTTATTTCACATTTACACCCACACTGGGTATTGTCTGTTTTTCCTTTTTAAAAAAAAATTTAGCCGTTCTAGTCAGAATGACCCCACATGTCTCTCGGTTTGTGGTTTGGGGCCTTGTGTGTTGCTGAGATGCTGAAAGCTATGCCACCAGTATTTCGGATTCCAGCAGGGCCACCCATGGTGAACAGATTTCAGCTGAGCTTCTAGACTAAGAAAGACTGGGGAGAAAGACCCAACAGCCCACTCTCAAAACAATTAGCCATCAAAAACCTTATGAATAAAAGAGACACACTAGGGCTGGGATTTAACTCAATTGGTAGAGCGCTGTGCTGCAGTCTCTGAAGTCCCAAGTTCAATTCCCAGCACCACAAAAATGGGAGAAGGGCCTGGCAATCCACTCCCAAGGCAATCCCGAAACAGCCATCCATTGAAAACCCTATGAGGGTCGCTATGAGTTGGATACTGACTCGACAGCACCTAACAGCAACAACAACCAAATATAGTGCTGAAAAATGAGCCTCTCAGGTTGGAAGGCATTCAAGAAATGACTGAGAAGAGTTGCCTCCTCAAAGTAGCATTGATCTTTATGATGAGAATGGAGTAAAGCCCCTGAGACCTTCTTTTGCTGATGTGGCACGACTCAAACTGAGAAGAAACATAGTGGCTGCAACAATGGACTCAAACATATAAAGATCACATGCATGTGGCAGTGTCGGGTAGTCTTTTGTTCTGTTGTACATTGGGTCGCAATAAGTGGAATCCTACTCAACAGCACCTAACAACAAGAAGTCAGTGTGAAGTGATATCATATTATGATTTTAATTTCTATTTACCAGAGTAGAAATGAAGTTGGGCATCTTTACAGGCAGTGATTGTTTTTGGGTACCATATTTGAGTGTATAATTTGAGGCTCAGATTACTTTCCTGCCATGCTTACCATATTATACTAGCATTTTCCAGTTGCTGTGAACCTCTGGATGGTGTACTCTGAGCCTCATTCATGTAGCTTCAGCACCTAGGACAGCACCTCACTAACCACTGTTTGACCCAAGATCCTGTGTACCTTGAGTAGGATGAAGCTGGGAAGGAAAGCTGAGCTACACTGGGCTGAGTCTGGGCTCTGTCTGCTCTGAGGAGGGTGAATGAGGTTTGGCTCCCTTTCCTGTCCCTGTTGTAGAAGAATCATTCCAAATGGAATGTTTGGTTAAGCCAATGAGTGGGTCTGTCTTAAACAATGGACATTCTAATACGACCACTCCAGAGAGTGCACCTTTAAGGGGAGACTGTATTCTCTCTGGAAGCCTTCATGGATGCCTGAGGAGGCTCTTCCCTCACGCCCTCCCCAGTTCTTCCTGTGAGGAGCCTGGCTCAGAGTGATACTTAGCCTCTCATCTGTGGCACTTGATGTTTCCAAGTAAGTGCTTGTGACTGAAGGAGAATCTCTATCATGTATAGGCTTTGGGACCAAGAACTATTTTTCATTTACTGTGTTTGAATTTTGGCCAGGTTGCTTGTGCTCTGACTCTTTCCCATCTATAATAACCAAGTAATCTCACCCACCTCAAAGGTCATCAGAAGGACCAAATAGATCCATGTGCATCAGATACCACGACTGGCAACTAGTTAACACTCTTTCAAATGTCAGCTCTTATTATCAACAATAATTCTTTACTATTGCACATATTTCAAAATTAAGTAAAAGCTAATGATGACCATGTTTTTGGACTGATATGTCTTTGGGATGCTTTTGTGACAAACGTGTTTTGAAGTGAAAGGCAAATCACCGGGGTGGAATATGGCTAAATAAGAATTGTGGAAATGAAATTGTAGCAATGCATTGTAAGTTTACTATGAAAAGCACCTGAGAAACAATACTCATAAAACACAACGTGATGTGTGGTTCAAAAAATATCGTGAGCTCCATTGTAGAAAACAAGTCCAAAACTGGACCTTGGAAGCTTTTCTCTGTTTTTAAGATTTCTCCCATTAGTATATTTATTGAGATAAAAACTAAATATCCAATAAGTAGAGGCACTGAAGTATAATAGAAAAGGGAGGAGTTTTGAGATTGATCATACGTAAGTTTGAATTCTAGTACTATTAACTCATACCTATGGATCTCTGAACAATTCACTTACTCCTTTAGAGCCATCATTTTCTCAGATTACTGGGAAGATTACTGGGAAGCCATAAATATTTATCGAGGTCATGTGTAGAGATTGCTTAGTCTGATGCTTAGCACTGAGAAATTTTTCATCAAAGGTATACTTATAAAACAAGATAAACATTGTGTAGATTAATGAGGTTGAATCTAAATATATATACAAATCTACATATCATTCCCTCCATATGCAAAGTGAAACTTTTGAGAAGAGACCACCCTAACTTACCTAATTCAGAGAAAGGGTAAAGATAGACAAAAACGATGAGACAAGATAAAACGAGACACTATGACATAATTATGCATATTATTGTATTTTACTCCAGCTGTATTAGAGTGAGTGGAAAAAAACAGATGCTAGTGTCCTAGACATGTTACAGGTATGATGTGTGGTGATAGTCACCTGCCCTTAGACCATTACTCCATTAATATCTCATTTTGTAAATTAAAGGTTTCAGGAGGCTAGAAAATTTGCATGGCAGGTCTGACCTAAACCCCTGAGCGCAAACCTTTAACTGTTCTGCTATGCCATTCTGTAAGTTGTCTACTCTAGAAGTACAGACAAAGGAAAATTGAGGGAATGTGCTATCAAGACTACATCCTACCAACTGGGTTGAATTTTGCTTCATGAAATGGTGTGGATAAAGGAAGAGAGCATTACACACTGGGTAAAATGTTGAAGACCAAACACAGTTGGTCCAGAGGAAGGATGAAGAGGCTGGGAAAGTGCACTGAAGCCAGAGGGGGCTTGAATGCCATGCCAGAGAATTTGGACTTTATTTCTAGATGCTGGAAAACCAGTAGAGATACTTGATGAGGAGATTACCAAGTGGAGCCATGTTTCAGGAGAGGGGCTGATGGGGATGTGTGGGATTAGAACCAGTTAGGCTACTCTATCACCATCATTCATTCTGGGACTCAGGGGAGTAAGAGGATTGACCTGGGTCCATAGCCCCTTGATTAGCTCTTCATGTGAATTAACTGCCTCTTGCCCTGTGCCTTCAACCACTTAAGTCAGTTATAGTCCAGGCTCTGAGCCAAGCCTGAGCCTTAGCTTAGAGGTAGTCTTCAGAGTGATCTACAGCTCTGCTCCTTGGGAAACCCTCAGGTTGCAGATGGAGCCAGGGCATGAATTCAGTGAACCTGGGCTCCCACCTTATCTCTGCTACCACATTTCTGTGTTCAGGGCTATGTCCAACCCTCCCTGGGTCTCAGTTCCTAAACTCTAAATCGAGAGAGCTTACCTGCAAAGTTCCCTCCTGGGCAAAGACTCTATGATTAAATCCCTTGTCATTGTCACCACCAGAAGCTAAACTTGGATCTGTGAGAGCATTGTGCAAAGGTCAGGGCCAGTTTGAAATCGCAGGAGGGCAGTGGCTACGATTAGGTACCTTTGTGGTCCAGACATTGTGTGAGTCTCTTTACTCGTGGTAACACAGCTCAGTAACTCTTGCTTACAAAATATAGCCATTTTTGTGTGTGTGAACTTTATTTCTATTGTAACTTACAGGCCACAATTAGCAAACATAAACAAAATCCAGAGTTTCTCTTCATTATTCTATGAGGTTGAGGCTAAGTTCTCATCGTTACACAAAACCACATCAAAGAAAGAAAGAAAAGAGTGTGTGTCTACCCCTGATCCCTATCCGGCCTTTGAGTTTTATGTCATCCCACAGGATCCTCAGTCCTTACTATCTCCCCTTTCATCCTGCAATGTTCACTTCTGGTTCCCTTGAGCCTTTGTGGTCTTTTGATAGGGAATTGGTTGGTACTCAGGGAAATCTTAAGACCCACTTCACCCCGAAACTTGATCCAAGGATGAGGACGTAGGTATTCTCTGCACAGAGCATCCTCCAAGCCATATCATTCTGTGTCTAGAATAAGACTCTTCGGTAGGTTTGAGGATGAGGAAAGGGTGAGGGGCATGTTAGTAGGGAACCGATCAGTGCTATAACTATCTTCTTTTTCCCTTCTCAGAAACTCCAACTTCTCTAGTCCAATCAGACTTTACTTTTTTCCTAGGTTGAATAAAGTAAAAGTATTGGTCATTCAATTATCTCTTAAAGCTATCAATAATGCTCTAATTCTTTGACTTTTGAAGCACCAAATTATTTACTATTAAATTACAAGTTTTCTCATTAAATTCAAAAGTTTGTTTTGAAGCTTAAAATTGAGGACCATTTTTTTTATGTTCTCAGTTCTAATGTGCTGTCCCTCTTGGGGACTAGGGAATCCAGAATGCCCAGTTTCCCCAAATGGACCACAGTGTAGTGGTATGGGTCCTTGGTGGAAGAAGACAGCAGGTGCCCTTATTTCAATTTTCCTCCATTCCTGTAATTTTCTGTACCTTCTTTCAGGTGAGACCATCCAGACTCATGATTTCAATTCTATACATGAGAAAACGGAGACTTACTGGGTTAGGAGACCTCCCACAGGTCATTTACCCTCAGTATAGGGACCAGAAATCCTCTCTGTTTGTTACTTAGGTGGAAAATGAGTGAATTGTATCGGGTGGTAATGTACTTCTGTATTTGGTGTGTGTGTGTGTGTGTGTGTGTGTGTATTGTTCACAAGACGGTTTAAGTGAATTGCACTATTAAATTATCACAGATATTACTCAGCCTTTAAAAATCATTGGTCTTTAGACTTTTCAAAAATTCTAGAACATTGTGGACATCATGTTCTTGTTCTTCAAAGTCATCATTAAGGAGGGATATTGGCAGGTGACGGTTGTTGGAAGATCCAAGCCAATAGTGGAGGTGGAAAACATGTGTCACCAATCTCCCCAGGATTGCTCTGTGAATTTCACGCATCATCTCAGAAGTTCTCAAATGCTCCATGTGCCAAGCCAGGTTGCCTTGTTGACCTGCACCAATAACATTAAACTGGGGGCTGAGTAGGAGCTGGTCCAATGAGGATGATTCTCATGATGGTCACCTCCTCTTCCAACAGAGAAGTGCATACCTTCCAGACTTATGTTGAAATTGTCAGCTCTGTGTTCAGGAGAAACTTAGTTTTGCCTTTCTCTTTCCTTTACTGGATTCACCCAGTTCATTCAAGGAAGAGTAGTTCAGCACTGAGTAATGCAAGAATACAGTACTGTCTCGGTCCTAGCTGAGTCTTGTGTTTTTAAGAAAAATGAGTAGGGCCATGATATACTCTAGGTGCTTCTGAGATCTTAGAAAAGGGACATTTACACCGAAGGAATGGGTTCTGTGTCCTGTAGGAAAGGATTTCCTAATTACTAGATAGGATACCCCTTAAGGTATATCATTAAATATGCACAAGAATTAGCCAGAAGGTGGGAAGCTATTCAAGGAAAAAAACCAGATGAACAGATGGTGAGATGGGGATTCTGAGCTGGAAAGAACCAGGGCAGCGTTGAGGGCAAGGGAAGGAGCAGAGGAAGACAGTACAGATGAGGGAGAGAGAAGGATATGAAGGATCAACTTTTTATCAATGTAATTAAAACTTATTCACTGAACAACTGCCTTATGCCTTCCAATTTTCTGTGTGCCCCCGTAAAGGTAAGAGGCTATGAGGACAAATTAAAAATTTCTGGAATTATAAAACTTTCAAGCTAAAAGAGACATTGCAGGGGTCACCCAACTACAGAGAGCAGAGGCTTGGTAGTTCCTATTGACTGACTACCTCTGGTGTGTTAGACCATGTCCATCCTAGCTTATCTGTCTCCCAGAAGGCAGAGGCTGAGAAAAACCCTTGTCTACACAACATCGGGGGTTGTGGAGAGGGTCAGGGAGCAAAGAACAGGTGGACAGGTGTGGCTGTTTCTAGGGTCCATTCTGTCAAGAGGAGCAAGTGGAAGGTGCCAGGGGTTTGTCATAAAAGATTGAACAGGAAACGGATCTGAAGGGGATGGCGTCTGAAGAAGAATTTGTTGAGCCATTGGCTCATGAGATCTTCATTAAGCTTTGTTATGCAGTGAATCAGATAAAGTACTTTCTTAGTCAGTTTCAGTTGCTATAACAAATACCATGGGGAGAGTGAATTAAATACTTGATTTTCACAGTTCTGGAGGCCAGGAAGTCTACAGTCAAGGTACAGGAGATTCAGCATCTGGGGAGGACCCCCTTAGTGGACAGATGGCCCTCTTCCTAAAGACTCCTACTGATTCTTCTTGCAGCAGAGAGCCTCTCTCCCCTGTCTCTTCTCCAAAAGGCACAGCCCAGTTGGTGGAGTCTGTACCTCATGACCTCATGATCTCCCAAAGGCTGCAACTCTACACACCCTCATGTTGAGGGGTCAGGCTTCACCCTGTGAGTTTTGTGGGAACACAGAACCCTGGTCCATACCACTCATTTCTACACACTCCAGTCTAATCTGCATTGTTCACTTTTGCTTTGGGGAAAGACTCTGCATGGCTCAGGGCAGGAGCTCTGGAGTCACATCTCTGGTGGGTGCCAGCTCTGCCCTTTCCTGCTGTGGGACCTGGGGCTGATCCTCTTTGTGTCTTGGTTTCCTTGTCCTCAGCAGGAAGCACCTGCCCCCTTGGGTGGAGGTGAATTAGTGAAGGGAACCACTGAGCACAAGGTCTGGCCCATCCTAGGGCACAAGGTCAGTGCCCCAGGCATGTCACCTATCACTATTACATGAATATGTGCATTCTGTTTTCTAAGAAAAATGAGAAATCCCTTATGGGTAAGTGGGTGTGGGGCGCTCACCTCCCGGTCCAGTCTGGATGTTTGGACGGGAGATGCCACCATGCATGCAAATACTAAACACAATTCACTCGGGACCTTCAGGTGAGGATCATGGACTCCTGTGGCCCTTGGGAATGCTGGCAGAGACAGATGAAAGGAAAAAGCCTTGGGCGCTTTTGCCTTGTTGGGACAAACACAGTTTTTTATTTCCTCTCTCCCCACCCTTATTAGGGCAGAGAGAAACCTAAAGTGTACAGCTATAAGTGGTAGCAGCTCTTATACTTCCTCATGGGCAAATGCTTCCGTGTTGGTGGTCTTGGTGGTCATGAGGAAAGAGTTCTTGTTTTGTCAGTGGTCAGAAGGAGACAGAATTCTTGTCTAGTCAGTGGTCCGCAACAGTGAGAGAGAGAGAGCTGTTTCCTTGCCGATGGTCCCATAAGAGAGAGACAGAGACAGAGAGAGAGAGAGAGAGAGAGAGAGAGAGAGAGAGAGAGAGCGAGCTGCTGCAGTGCAGCTCCTTATATAGCTCACCCCGAATGGCCTGAGCCAATCAGCTTTGAGTCCAATTGTCCAGTCGGGTTTAGGGAATTTATGAAGGGTTTTGTACAAACGTCTAATCAAGTTCACTTTCATTGTGCCTAGATTTCTAATCTATAAACCAGATCTTTAAAAGCCATTTCCCCAGTTTGGGGTTTTTTGCCAATTTCCTCCCAATTTCCCCCTACAAGTGGGTAAGGGCCCTGACTTTAGGTCCTAGTGTGATACAGAAGCAGCCCCTGGGTTTGTAGGAAAGAACGCTGAGTCTATCTGGGAGGCCATGCTCTTGGCGCTGCTGAGCCTGCAGGTGCCTCAGGCCCCAGTGCCTCAGGAGTTGACTCTGAGCTGCTCTTTCTCCCGTCCCTTTGCAAAGAGCCCTGTTCCCTAGGGAGCATCTGCACAGTGCACCAGCTTCTGTCTCACACACACCCATGTGCACACACACACACACACCAGGCACAAGCACATAGTAGGCAACTGGCAACTCTGTGAACTGGCTGGCCTTGGAACAGTGTGGGTGTCTGTGGGGAGCAAGGCTCCCCCAGGTGAACCAGGCCTGAGCCCCCAGAGCGCTGACTCTCCCTGTGAAGAGGCACAGAAGCCCAGCTTCTCAGAAATACAGGGCAAGCTTGCTGTCACAGCTCTACCCTAAAATGGATTAACCACAGCGGTGGTTCTGGCCCATCAGTGACACTTATCACCCAGCTCTGGAGAAGGGAAATGCAATTGGTCATTATCTCTGCAGGAAGATATTACATTAAACAGAAAGACTCACCCTTTGCTTTCCCAGGTTCCAGTGCTAGGTCAGGTGAGATTAGAGGCCATTTTTCTTTCTCTTCCCAAAAACTGGGAAAAGAGATGTGGAAATGTGCCTTGGGAGTGACATTCAGCTCAGAGCCTGGACTGCAAACAGATGGGATCCGCTCAGTATTGTAGGTATCACTGAGGCCAGGAGAAGACCCACAGGGTACCATGCACCTCCTGTGCTTGTCCATGGCTTGGGCCGCTGCACCTCTTCTGGCTTCAGCTACAGGGCAGGATTGCAGAGCAGGCAACCGAGGCTCAGGACATGTCAGTGATCTGCTCTGGTCACAGAGCGGGTGGATCAGCTTGTCTCAGAGTGTAGCCTGGGCTACCAGGAAGATAGCGTATGCCAAGAGGATCCTATAAGCAGGGAAAGCAGGGATACAGTTTGCTCTGCATCTGCCTGGAGTACCCACCACACAGGGAATCATCGTGTAGAAGCCTCTGAGTAGTGCTGCAATCTAGACAGCTACTCAGCCTAATGTGTCCCAAGTTGGGTTGAACAAGGGAGGCTTTTTGTTATCACACCAAATAATACCGTATACGAAAACACATCCCAGGGTGCAATATACATAAGTGCTCAGGGGACCGCTGAGGGCTTTGCCTTTGAACCCCAAACAGTTGGTGAATTTCCTGGATTTTTAAGTTGCTCTTTAATCACATTGCCCTGAATAATTCTATCAGAGGTCTTGACTGTTGTTGATTCATTTTCTGCAAAGCCACTGAACTTTAGGAAATAAATTGCAAGTGATCTGTCTGTATTTTAGACCTTTGTTTTAAGACAAATCTTGTACCCCCTGTGTGGAACATGGACCTGTGTCCAAGGCATGGTATATACAGGCTTGGAGTCCTTTAAAAGGATGAGTCAAAGTCACTTCCTATGGGAGGAGAGTGAGGCTGAGGACAGCCCAAGGAGGAGGAGGAGGTGTGGTCAGCCTGAAGCTGCCCGCGTGGATGGGCTGACCCAGAGGCTGGGGCATGTGTGTGAGCAGAGGGGATCCCTCTGCCCACACCGCGCAGCTGCCTCCACACTCGCTGCACTGCAAGTGGGAGTCTGACCTACTTTTCCCTGACTCGCCCTCCTTCTTCTCTTGATCTTCCCTTCCTCCCACTTCCTTCCAATGGTGGTGGGTGGAGGGTGAGGCTGGGACAAACCTGGGAGCCTCTGGGGCGTCAGCCTATGGGGATGGCCAGGCATTGAGTCTGGGCCCTAAGCCCATGCTGGGTGCTACGTCCTCCCTTCCGGAGTGGCTGTTCAGCAGTGTGCCTTCCAGCCGAGCTCTGGGTATGTGGCAGGGTTATTGGCTGAATATTTGCTGGCCTTAGACACTCGAATCCCCCATTCTATGTGCCTTGGTCTTCTTTTTTGTTGTTGTTGCTATAACTGAGTACACAGATTGGACAAATTATAAACCACAGAAGTTCATTCAGCTCATAGTCACCGAGCCTGGGAAATCCAATGGCACTGGCATTTGTCAAGGGCCTTTTTGTGGAGTCATAACATGGCTTTTTGGTGTCAGGTGCCATCGAGTCACATCCAACTCACAGTGACCCTAAGTACAGCAGAATGAGACACTACCCAGTATTATGCCATGCACATGATCTTTTTATGTTTGAGCCCATTGTTGAAGCCACTATTTCTTCTCATTTTGAGTTATGTCACATCAGCAAAAGGAAGTCCTAGCAGCTTCACTCCATTTCTGTCATTAAGGTCAACTCTACTTTGAGGAGGTGACTCTTCCCCAATTGTTTCTTGAATGTCTTCCAGCCTGGGGGACTCGTTTTCCAGGACTGTATTTGACAGTGTTTTTCTGCTATCCATAGGATTTTCAATGGGTAATTATTTAGGGAGTAGGCTGCTGGGTCCTTTTCCCTAGTCTTAGTCTGGAAGCTCAGCTGAAATCTGTCTACCATGGTATCTAAAATATTGGTGGCATAGCTTTCAGCACCACAGCAACATACAAGCCCCTACATCATGATAAGAAGACAGAGACAAGGGGGCATCATATGGTGAAGCAGAGGGAGCTTACAAAGCTGGGTCTCTCTTCCCACTTATAATCCCACTCATTCCATCATCTGGGCTCCACTGTCATGACCTTATGTAATCATAATTATCTTCAAAGGCCTCACCTGCAAATACCATCAACATGTGGATATGAAGAATAGGCAGATGAACTTTTGGGGTGCACATTCAAACCATGGCACCCTCTGAGGTGGGGTATTTGAGGGGTCCCTCTGCCTCCAGCCTTATTAGGTAGAATTCCCTAGGACCTCACACACAATCTCAGCCAGCCGCTTCTTGCTCCCAGCATCCCCAAAGCCAGGTTCAAGAGAGATGCAGTGTAGGAACTTCTTCCCCCTAACCATCCATTCACCCATCTAATATTGATGTGGATCTTTACCCAGCACTAAGCACTCTGCGGGAGCTCTGGAGAGCAGATAGGAATAGAAACTAGTGAACGAAGATTTATCTCTCTACCAGATAAGCTCTCGTGGATGCTCACAGGCGCTGGGGGAACAGAAATGGTATTTGCTAATTAAAGGCTAAATTTAAGGAGAAAATGAACAGTGTGGTTTTCTGGGTAATTTCAAAGGATAGTAATATATATTGATGGCTCCCCTGGAGAGCCTTGCCGAGGGTGTACTTTTGCCTTCAAGGCCAGAGAAGCTGGAGGATTCCTTCTGTAATTATGGGTTTTCATTTTACTTCCGCATGACGAGCTCCAAGGTTGGAATTGGAAGGATCTGACATGAATGTTTTGGCCATGAATTTTGACATGAATGTAATTGCTTACCAGGAACCTGCATCAATCAGTTGCAAAGTATTTGTCAGCCTGGATGGTCATTACTTGATGATGATAGTTCATTCTTTTATGCGGTAGGTATTCACTAAGGACCCAGTGTGCTCAGCATTGTTCTAGGCACTGGTGATACAGAAGCGAAATGATTTTGTTTAGTTTTTTAAGCATCTGATCTTTTCCCCAAAAGAGCTCTGGCAGAGACCTGTCTCCCTGTTTTACAAGATCCACAGATGGGGCTTGGTCTGCTGTCCGTGGGGTGATAGACCCTGAGCCCCATCCCTTTGCTTTCCCCATGCTTCTGAAAATCCTAAGGAGTCCCTGTGGTCTGGGGCTTAAGAGACAACCTGGAGACCATGAATTCTGTGGGGAATGCGTGGGTAGGGAGGAGAGCTCAGCCCCCATTCTAAACAGACTGGATTTGAACACTGCTCTGCCTCTTAGATGAAATAATCTGAAAGATCCTCCACTGCCTTGTTTGTAAATGGAGATTGACAGTGATGCATATTTTACAGGGTGGTTGTAAGGAGGGTGGTCATATGATGTGTTATCCAAATGCAGATGCTTCTGAGAGTAGATGGGGATGAAATTAAAAGCTCAAGAGACACTAGACCTTGACTTAGAATATCTCCAGAAAATGAGGACATGTGTGTTAATTGAAATGATGCTATGCAACAGGAAGCCCAGAGGACTGGGCTTACAGAATTGATATTACTGTTATTACCCTTGTTATTATTCTATTAGTGAGTAGCCTGGAGCTGAGAATGAATGAGCAGGGTGTTGTGGTGAAGTGAGTGCTGATCTGGAGTCCTGGATGCCTCCATTCAAGTCCAGATAAGACAGTATATATTCTTCTCCTAGCCGATCCTTAAGCAAGAATCTGTCAAAGAATGTAACAGATTCCACATTGGGGGAAACAGAGGCTCAGATGAGGGGGATGGTAGGGTTGGGGACTCAGCATGTATGAAGCACAGGCCTTTTCATTACCTTCTCTCATGACCCAGCCACCTGTACCTCAATGGCTGCTACCAACACATTTCCGTCAGAGGTAAATCTGTTACTTCAACATTCGCTGTGAAAGAAATGAATGGCTCTCACTTGGGGAAACATACTTCACCCCTTCTCTGCCTCCTCCCCCAGCTTCTCTCCCTGCCCTCAGGATCGGTCTGGATTTTTTGATATCAAATCCTCCCTCCACACGTTGGGGTTGAGTCTGTGGGTTGACAAGGCAGATCCCTCCCTCGGACTTCTCTGGATGTGGCTGATCTGTGTCCAAACCTGCAGCTCACTCTTCAGTGCATCTGCACTGATCTGTGGTTTCCGCAGGCCTGCAGGCTGGAAAAAGGCGGCAATATGGTTTTACTTTGTAAATTGAGCAGATTTAATATGAAATCATCCATAGAAAGGCTCCTATTTTTAGCAGCATTCCTTTGGTTACAGATACACTCTTACACCCTTGAAAATCCAATCAGCTACCCTTCTCTCCCCTTTTACCAGTGCAGCCTGAAGGAACCAGCTGGGTGCCAGACACCATGCTGGGGTCCCCTGCACTGGACCATGCTCCTGCTGGTCTCTGATGGGTGCTGGGTGGGGCACCCCTCCTTTTATAGAAGGTGGCAAGCAGCTTGTCCCAGGGTCACCCAGCCCTTGCCTAGAAGAGTGAGGCTGTAGAACCACGCTCTCCTTCTAAGTCTGCATTTTTGGGAGTAGAGGGAGAGGAGCCAACAGAGGTTCACATCCGGGAGACCTGGATCTGGCATTGCCCTGTGGAGAATATGCAAGAACATGCACAGGTGCTTGAGGCTGTTGTGCATTTCCTTGGGCTATGAGGAGAGATCCAGGGTCCAGCAGAGAGAGTGGCCGCTCTGGCTGATCAGGAAGCTCCTGGAAAGGCACCCCAGGAATGTAACGGGCAAGGGGTGGCCCCATCTTGTTCTCTGAGGCTGAAAACCCCAGTTGTGAGTGGTCTCCACAGAAAAACGTGGCAGAAACCAGAGCTCTGACTTCAAAGCCCTGGAGCTCCGCCCCTGGAAAGGAGGCGTCATCTTTGGAGTCTGAGCCAGGAAGTTGAACCCAAGGAAGGGCAGACGGTATTGACGTTAGAGCCAAGACATAGGATGAAATGAGAATGGCCAGTTATTTTGGGAATCAATAACGATGTCATTATTTCTTACTGAGCTACGGGCTGTGTGTATAACCTAAACGTGCAGGACACAGGAGTGTTAAACTGAGGTGAAACTGACAGAGCAAAATGAACTCTTTGAAAATGTACGGTGCGTTGGCATGTAGCACATTCACCACGTTTTGCAAGCATCTCATCTAACCAGACCCCAACATTTTCCTCACCCCACATGGAA
Organism: Pedetes capensis; assembly: GCA_007922755.1. NCBI lineage: Eukaryota > Metazoa > Chordata > Mammalia > Rodentia > Pedetidae > Pedetes > Pedetes capensis. Next base: position 91,119 of record VMDO01006888.1, read on the forward strand.
GCGACTACTCACGAAGTGTACTCCTTACTCGGGCCTCTCCATGGTTCCTGGAGCCCGCAGGTCGGCTGTGTGTATGGGACGCTTCATCCCGCACGTTCCGGACCCACGGGGCCACATGATCCGTGACCTTTAGTGCCTGTCTCCTTCACCCAGCGTGATGTTCTTGAGGTTGCTCCGCGAGTCGGGGTGGTTTTCATCCCGACCTCCTGGCTCCTGAGTGTTCTTAGAGGCATCTCATCGGTCACGGAGCCCTTCCCACAGATGTAGAGCGTGAATCTGCTGAGGCCGCTCGCTCAGTCCTTGAGCAGCTCAAGAGCAGAGCTGAGTACCTGCTTAGGTGGAGCCCCACACGGCTTTGCCGCCTCAAGGTTGCACAGCCCCGCCTGGGTATGGGCCAGCTCTGGCTTCAGGCAGTTCGTGTTTTGACACATTTTCACTTTGTCTTCTTGGATCCTGCAGCTCTGCGACTGAAGGAGCCACATCTGCCCCGAGGAGAAATGCCTAGGGGCACACCTGTCCTCTGGAGCAGAAGCAGGTGCCTGGGGCTAGGTTCAGTGAAGGTGGCCAGATGGCCTCCTGGTCTGCAGAGCCACAGGCACCTGTCTGGATAGAGAGATGAGGCCAGGGGAATGGGGGACCCCGCACCCCTGTGTGAGTTTTCCACGTGGAGTAAAGTATTTGGAACATATTAGGAGGCAGCCAGGATATCTGAGTTCCAATCACCATTTCACCTGCTACTGGCCGGGTTCCTTTTCTACTGTGGGCCTCAATTTTCCCATCTTTAACCATTGTCATTATGCACAAAGTTGCTCTGAGGTTTAAGTTGTTGTTGTTAGGTGCCGTCCAGTCGGTATCCGACTCACAGCGACCCTATGTACAACAGGCGAAACACTATTGTCAATGCTTCTCTGCTGTTCATAGGGTTTTCAATGGTGGATTGAGTTTTGGGAGTGGGTTACCAGGCCAGCCCCCACACTCTGATAGTTAGTGGGCATCACTAGTAGTGTGTACAGGTTCCATTAGCTGCTAAGAGCTGGGACTCAGTAGACCTGCTGTGCTGTCCCCTCTGCACACTGTCCTTTCCTGTGTCCTGGGGCTGCAGCAGAGCAGAGGGAGCTGCCTGGGGCCTGGAATGTTTGTGCTCTTTACGTGGCCCCTGTTCTGAAGCTGTGGCGTGGCTGTCCATCTCGCCCCTCCCCTTCCTCCTTGTATTCACTCTGAACACGTATGGTGCCTGCTGTGTGCAGGCCAGTGTGCTTTGCTCCATAGGCACATGGTCAAGGGTGTGCCCAGGGGTACAGTTGGTGGATAGACTAGTGTTAAATCAGCTCTCAGATGTTCCATACCCCAAGGCCACAGGGCCACGAAGGGGCAGCACAAGCCTCGTGTCCAAGTTCAAACCTTAAGTCTGTGCTCTTTCCACGAAGCAGAGATGTCGTTTCCTTGGGTAAATTGAGGCCAAAACACAGGAAAATATATTGCACAAATTCACTCCGAGGAAGCCTAAAGATCAAAATCGCAACCCTGATGCCCAGAGTATTGTTCGTAGGATGTTCTTTGTAGGTGTCGTTGTTGTTAGGTGCTGTCGAGTCGAGTCTGACTCATAGTGACCCTATGTGTGTTTGTAGGATATCAGCAAATAATTGTGTCGATTTCTTGGACATGAGCTGTACCCCATGACTATGCTAGAGATTTGGCACATTATTTTAATCATGACGGACATATGAAGAAAATAGTTATTATTCTCATTTTGCAGATCATGAAAATGAAGGACCACAGAGTTACATAATCAGTCTAACATCAGACCTTTGTTAAGCAACAAGGAAATGGTTAAAATCAAGGTTGTTGTTGTTGTTGTTAGCTGCCGTCGAGTCGGTATCCGACTCATAGTGACCCTCATAGGGTTTTCAATGGCTGACTGTTTCAGGATTGCCTTGGGAGTGGATTGCCAGGCCCTTCTCCCATTTTTGCGGTGCTGGGAATTGAACTCGGGACCTCAGAGACTGCAGCGCAGCGCTCTACCAACTGAGCTAAATCCCAGCCCCCAAAATCAAGGTAGTTAGGACATTTTGGGTATTAGGTACTTTCTTTCCTTTCTGTCTCCAAAGGATGGAGCCATCTCCATTCTCCATTCTCTTTCATCTGTGAATGCCCAGGGCCAAGTCTATTACCTGGCTCATAATACGTGCTCAGTGAATATTCTGTGCATGAGATACTTGTGCCCAGGGAGCCTAACCTGGGACCTGGGCAGATCAGGTTCCTTTTATACAAACCCTGCCCTAAACCCTGACATCTAAAAGGACTGAAGCTCTGAGAGGTTGGGTCAGGGTCCGAAGGCCCCCCAGGTGATCAGTAGCAGAGCTCAGGTGCAAACTGGCTGTGTCTGGCCCTCCCGTTAGCTCCTTCCCTTCAGCGCCTCTGGTTCTCCAAAGCATTCAGTTGGCTCAGACAACATCTGCAATGCAAATTAGAACATCTCTGGGCTAACTAGGCAGGTGCATCTATGAGCTCCGCTCCTTCTATTTTGGGGTTGGCAGATCTGCTGGGAATTCCTCCGAGAATCCAGGGACTGCGAGGGGTTAGAGAGCAGACATAATGGCAGGGCTGTGCAGGCAAATCTAGTGCATAAGTGGAGACATTAAATATAATTAATGTAACTGCAGTCTCATTAGATAAATGGCACTTAGGATTCAGAATGTGTTTTTCTTATAGGCAAAGGCCACAGGGAGGAAGGGGGAGCACTAACTACGTTGGCAACACCCCGCTGGGCCAGTGAGGGGATGGGTTAAGAAGGACAGTGTGGAGAAGGGCAGGAAAATGGAAGGGATGGAGGTGAAGAGGTGGGACCAAGTGACCCAACAGTGCCCATTAAGTGATTTGCCTGCATTGGCTGTGTGTCCTCCTCCCTGTGTTCCCTTGAACATTTCAGGACATTTCCAGATGTACTGGCATCCTGGTACATGTGCACCTCACAGCCTAAGTCCAGCGCTGCTGCTTTTGTGGAGAGACCTGAGCTGGGATCTGTCTCCCTGAGTAAGTAGCAGTGGGTTCTGGGACATCCTATTGTTGTTGTTAGGTGCCGTCCAGTCTGTATCTGACTTAGAGCAACCCTGTGTCCAACAGGTGAAACACTATTGTCAGTGCTTCTCTGCTGTTCATAGGGTTTTTAATGGCCGATTGATTTTTGGTAGTGGGTTGCCGGGTCCTTCTCCCAAGCCTACAGCACCTGGTATTCCCAGGCGGTCTCCCATCCAAGTACTAACCAGGCCCCACCCTGCTTAGCTTCTGAGATCTGATGCAATTGGCTGGTCTAAAACTGTGTCCTCATCAGTGAAATAGGGACTTGCCTTCACGGGGCTGATATGGGTTAAGCTGTTGTTGTTGTTAGGTGCCGTCGAGGAGTCGGTATCCGACTCATAGTGACCCTCATAGGGTTTTCAATGGCTGACTGTTTCAGGATTGCCTTGGGAGTGGATTGCCAAGCCCTTTTCCCATTTTTGCGGTGCTGGAACTGAACTCAGGACCTCAGTGACTGCAGCACAGCGCTCTACCAACTGAGCCAAATCCCAGCCCCCTGGGTTGAGCTAGAGCCCATGCAAAGGGCTCAGAACATGGGAAGGACTCGATGAATACATGATGCTCAGAGAAGTGAGGTCACCTGTCCCCCAAAATTTGGACGTCCATAGGAGAGATAACTGGCTTTGTGACTCAAATGCCCTTTAAGCTTTCTCGAGAAGGCTGCACAGTTTGCACCATCGCTTAAGGATGCAGACACAGGTGTTGGTCCAGCCTGGATCCAAGTCCCTGTTTCTGCTCTGTTCTCTGATGATGGCCACATTCCTGAGGCTCCCTCAGTCTTTTCTCATCTTTAAAATGAGGATGGAAACAGCGATGACTTCTCGCACGAAGTGATGTGTGATAAAGCACAGTGGCACTCGATGGGGTTCCTGGCACATGGCAACTTGAGCACAAACTGGCCCAGACTCATTTGATCCAGAACCCAGCATCTGGTGGTCCATGAGGCAAACACACTCTGCACACAGGCTTGCTTTGGCCTGCAGGTATTTTGAAAGTTAATTCACTCCCAAAAATCGATGTCTGGAGATGTCACCTAGTGAAGGGGGCATCTGTCTTGTTCTGGGAATCAGTTCAGGCAGCCCCTATTTTGCTAAGGACCGAAGTCCCTGGAGCTCAACATAGGCTTCTCCTACATCAAGGAAGGATTCCCTGGCCCACTATGTGGCCTCCAGTGCCCTGCTTACTCCTGCATGCCACCTGCTTGGCTCTGATGTAACCCATCTTCCACTTCACACACAGACAGCCCAGGGGCCACAGAGCAACTGGGGAGCCCACAGGAGACCTGGGGCCAGACATGGGGAGATAAATCCTTGAACAGAACTGTTGCCTCCATCCAAATGTCTATCCATGCTGCAGGCATTGTGTAGATGCATACGTGTGGGGCCAGCGGGATCCAGGGGAACCACAAAGCAGTGGTTGAAGGAGTGGGATGGGTGGAGATGGGATAGCAGCTCAGCAGGGGCTGGGAAGCAAACGGCCTGCACGTTTCAGCCTGGGACCAAAGAGGCCAGACGCACATTCAGAATCACTACTAAAACCCTAGACTGGCTCCAGACCCAAGGGCTTTTCTGCTGGGACCACAGCCACCCTGCCTGTAAGCGAGGGTTCAGGAAGGAAGCTCACTAGGTGCAGGGGGACCTGGCCACACTCATGGCTTATAGCAGGCTCTTCATGTGCCTTTAGGGTTCACAGTGTGCCTGTCACAGGATGTCCCCACTCTGGAGGATGTGTCCAACATGAAAACCCCTGAGAGCGCCTGGTGGAGCAGCAGTTAACCTTGTGTAACCTGGTGATGGCCAAACGTACCTGACCAAGAAT